>JADGIF010000329.1:0-10750 GCA_018985225.1 Amoeboradix gromovi
AAAGATTAAGTTACATTTCGGAGAGACGCCTATCTTGTGCTTTTGCGACAAGAAGGGATAGAATAAGAGACAAACTCATTTACTCAAATGCGACTTATTGCTGTGATACAATATTGAAGAGAAATCTCCGACTTGCAGTTGGAGTTATTTTCGCAATGTCGATCTCAAATACAAATTACATTATTTCATTTATTGCTGTAAGTAATCTAAAACCGTTTTTCTTCCATTAATGGCCAAAGAAGAATGTTCATTGAATGCGCTTTCTGAGTCTTCAATTGTTTTAAAGTTGACAACTGCGAACCCTAAAGAGCTGCCACTGCTATTTTTAAAAATTTGAATCTTTTCCGCGTTTTCAAATTGGGATTTCAGAAATGATTCGTCCAAAAAATTGAATGGCAAGCTGCCGACGTATAAGGACTTCGTGGGGACAATATCCGCTCTGTTTCTGTTGAACCTTGAAAATTTTGACTTTGGTGAGTTTGCAAAATCTAAATTCAATTCCCGTCCCGCCAATTTAAACTTGGATCTAGAATGCTCCTCCATAACCTTTTCGGCATCGGCTTCATTTTCGAACTCAATAAAAGCATAACCTTTATTTAAGTTATCGTCTCGGACTGGCAGACTAATGTTTAGAATACTATATGGCAAAAGTTCTTTTAGATCTTTCGCTGTGCAGTTAAACGGTAATTGGCCAAAAAATACTTCTTTTCCTCTTAAAAATCTCTGCAACATCCTCCTGGATAGGAGTAAACCATAGAATGATATCGATCCCAATTTCAGAAATGTCAGCAACTCTAAGTCGGAGGACCTCCTGGTCAGATGTGTCAGTCCCATAGTATACCTTTAAGCCTTTTCTCAATATGAAATGCACTGGCAATATCTCTTTCACAATACCTTGGCTGACTAGCACTTAGCACAAGTTGCAATATCTCAGCCAATAACCATTTTCGTATTCTGTCTTAATGTTTGTGATGTCGTCTTGTTCACAGTAAATCCCTTCTTATTCCTGATAAACTTTCTTATCTGATGACATGAAGATGTCGTGCTCCTAGTGTGGTTTCTAGGTTCTTCCTACTTGTAAACAGACATTTTGTCAAAATGGGTCAGAAATATTTAAATAATTTACTACTCTATGCTATAGTTTGTTGTAAGTATTTCTGCAGAATCTAAAGCTATATCTTCTTTTTTTACGCCATTAATTAGTTCAAGAAATTTGACTTTTTTGTCTATCAAAATACAGCCCCAAACCATGCAAAGTGTGAGCAAGATCCATCCAAGACCCATTTTTGCCAAATCATACGTTACAAAAAATTGAAAAAATAAGATGCAGCCTGGTATTGCCAATAATGCTAAGCCAACTTTTGCTCTCAGCATTCCATATGCTAAGTCCCTGGCAGTAAGCATTTCATCCATATCGTATCCAATTGTGTGAAGCATTCTGTTAACTCCCCTGGTATATAAGACTTCTAAAGCTATTTCACTGCATATCATCCACGGTATATTTAGGACTTCAATTAAAAACGAAATTCCGGGATTAATAAACAGAAACACAACAAACAGCAGCAGCATAAATACTTGAAAGCCTACTAATATGTTGCTTACAACCTCTGAACCAACAAATCTCCAAGTGTAGAAGAACTGGGTTATAAATAAAGAAGTTACAATGTTTATACCAAATAATATAAAAAACATTAAAAAATCAGCAAAAATATAACCACTGTATCCATGCGGCATAAATATCAAATAACTTAGGATGATTTGCAACGCAGAAACTACTATGAATGAGACTAAACCAACTTTAAGGACTATTGAGGTCGTCGTTTTCAAGGTATGATTTAAGATAAGTATGCTAAATATGCCGCAAAGAAGGTTGATTAGAAAGAAGCATATTCTGTAGATTAATATTTCCAATTCTTCCACCATGTCTGAGACGTCACCGCTCTAAAACATGTGGGACACGCTGTGAAGACTAGACCAGCTTGAATGCTTTGAAAATACTTTAGGCAACCCTTACATTTGAAGTCTAATGGAGGGGAAAAGCTGTAGTCACATCTTATGATGTCACTTCTCATTTAAAGTCCTGTTTTATGAGAAAATCAAGATTTTATACAGAGAAATTGAGAACACTAGCTGTCTCGCTAAGATGGTTTCTCACTTCTAGTATCTTGGGCGAGGACTGAGCAGGGATGCGTATATTTTAAGTAGTAGTTTCTCTCTGCTTCCAAGCGAGAATTCACACGTAAATGCCTCCAAATTGGCGCTACTCAGAGCACCACACCTTCTATAATATGCCTTTCTCTCTCATTTGGACGAGAATATCATTATGATACCATTTTCTGAGTATAGAAAAATTTAGTAAGTATTGCTTGGCGATAAATTTAGATTTGTCATTCTTGCTGGTATAATTTCGAGTATTTTCCATTGATGAAAAGATATAATACCGAGTTTCTATCCAGTTATTAATGTTTAAAATGAGAATCTATTCGAGACATGGAACTCATGCAATTACGACAAAGGATAGCTTAATTAAAATGGATAGCTGCAAAAGGAATGCTTTTTTATTTTTACTCAAGTATTTGCAAGTATAATACTTAGTGAGGATCACTTCTTTTGTTCGCTGGAAGCACTTCCCTACCTAGCTGATTTAAACGCAATATCTTTATTGCGTAATCCTTCTTTTTTGCAGATTGTTACAATAACAAAGCCCTCTTCAGCAATATTTCGTTTTTCTCTGATAAAACCTTAGATGCTCATTGATTTGGAATCTTTTCATTGATGAATCCAAAAATGTGGAATCACAGAGAAACGTGATTTGATATTATGATGTTAGCTGTAGCAGCAGAAAAGAGCTTGACACCATAGACTTATTGAACAGAGAGATAAAAATTTAGAGTCTTATATTACTATAAAAGCATTTCATTACTATGAAGGCGTAATATGGGGTGGACAAAGTTTTATTGCTGTTGTATACTATGATAATTTAGAACTGGCACAATAAATGCCTCTAAATCTATGTTCAAATCCTCCTTAACATCTTCAAATGCTCCCCAATCCAAATTCAAATCATCTGTTTCCCATGTCATAGTAATAGCATTGTATTTTGGTCCTATGTTTGGTGTCGTATTGTCAATTAAAAGAGATTTGCTTATCTTTTCAACCAAGCAACTAAACTCAATCTCAATTTCCTCTAGGTCAAGTTGTATTTTGGAAAATTCGGCCATAAAAATTTACGCGTAAAAAAATAAATTTGTAGTTTATTTATTGAACCTCTGGAGCTTTTTCACGTTTTCTGCGACCGCCTTTTGCGATATCGAAATCTAATCTCAAATGGCGGTTATCCAAGACTGCACCTTTTTTACTTTTAAATGCTTCAATGGCCTCTTCTACTGTATTAAAATGAACATAGCCGTAGCCCAACGAATCACCGCCATCTCTTCTAGTACATACAATGGCGTCTATACAACCAGGGAAAAATCCAGCCAATTCCACTTCGGAACAACTGTACGGCAAATTTCCAACAAATAAAGAATTTGATTGCTCTTTTGGCATTGGCGGTTCTGGTGCTTCATCACTGGCTTCTTTCAAAACCAACTCTCTTCCTGAAAGTTCAAATTTCTGAGTCAAAACATTTTCTAAATCACTTCGGTTAGCAAATGTGACAAATGCAATTCCTTTTGGTCGCCCCGTTCTAAAATTGCGCGGGAGTTTGATATTTTCTACCTCACAGTCCAAAATCTCTTCAATTTCTTCCTTTGTAGCAGAGAATGGAAGTTGTCCAATAAAAATAGTTCGAGAAGTCATGTTTGTTCCTGCACCCCCGGGACAGAATTTGGAAGATGCCCACAACTGCAAGTCGGAGACCTCCCTGCGATACTGTCTCACAACAGTAGCAGCGGCTTGTCTTTCATACGAACTAGTTTTTTCTGCGCTTCGAATAACTATAGAAAAAAATTTCATTTAGATAGCAGCGTTGCTATAACAATCGAGGATTTTGGTTTAGTTTTAGCATAAGATACTAACTTATTTTCTCAAAATTCCTAATGGAAGAAATAACACAGCTTGTTCTGGACTCAGAAACAGCAGCTTTATAGCGCTTTGTTCAGTTTTTAAATTAAATTTCTTCTCGGTACTGCTAGATGTCGGCTCCACTATTTTAGCCGTCTTCCCAGCAAATTGTTTTATTTTTCCGTAACATCGAAGGACAATTTAGAAAAATTGTCCTATTTATGATTGGTCCAAAATTATCATAATACTCTTTGTCGCATTCAAAGAGATAAGAACTATGCGTATTGAGTATAATAGTTTAAAATTTTATAATTAAGTAAACAAGATTTACTTAACTCCTCGTTAAAAGACCTGATTTCCGAGAAAATCGAGAATTTCCACAGAGAAACTAATGCTAGTTTCTCCGTTACAGTGATGGCTCACGCTTTCTCTACCCTGAGGCGGGATTAAATAAAGAAGCATATACTTGATGTATATGTTCCTTGCTGCCATATGATCTCTATATATCTTCAAATGACAATTTGTACAGGTTCAGGTTTCTAGATTAGTTTTCTTTAGAGTACCATACCTCGTACATGGCATCGAATTTGTTCCTTGGTGCCATGTGGCCCATGTCCACTTCCAAACGACACTATGTACATGAATAGCTCTCCAAATTGGTTTTCTTTAGAGTGCCACATATTGTACATGGCATCGAATTTCCGTGTTTGGACCAGCTTATCAGTCTGAGACGAATGTATGCTGCACCTACTAGTTATTTCTGTAGAATTGATTTAACATTTGCGAAAAGGAAGAATATCGAGTATTTGAGCTATTAGAAAAATCTGGAAAAGTCTTGAAATCATATAAAAATCCATACAAATTCGCGATAAATGATATATTCAAGAAAACAATCGAGCTGTTAAACATTCACAATGTACTCTTATTCTTCCGAGTCATTGTTAGCTATTTTTACAAATTCTATCTCAAGAAGTCCGTTAAGATTAACAAACGGCCTATTTTTAAGTCCGTTCAACTTCTTCTTTAAACTTTCAACATACTCATCGTTAAAAGTCCTGATTTATGAAAAAATCAAGAATTATTAGCATTTCTTTAGAGTTGAAATATTCAGTAACTCCAGACTAGACCATATCAGTTGACTAGAAGAAACAATGTCGAGTTTTTACGCAATCGGAAGCATCTTCCAAAAGTACCATTAGTGCAATAAAACTCGCGTAGTCGCGATAAGTGTTTTTTTTCAACTGCGGAAACAGAATTTTACTTTTTATGAAAGGACCAGGGCCTGTGTTGTCGATGAACTCCGAAAGATTTTCGAATGACAGCCAAGCAGTTGTGACTGACAAGTTACTACTTGTAATAACTAATTTTGCGTAAACGATGACAATCCCTTAGACTTTGTCGTAATTATACCCACTGATGTTAAGTCTAAGCTTAGATACATGGTTAAGCAAACGCCAAATTAGTAGTTCTATATTGAGAAATGAGAGGCATATTAAGTGGAAGCGTTCGTAATCGCTTAGTCCATGGAATGATTACATGAGATAGGCTAACATTTTTAAGTGAGTCGCAGAACCTCTAAAATAGTTTAGTTCAATCAAACAAGTCCATTTATTGTTTTGCAAAGATTATAACTTGTCCAACATATTCTTTATATGATTCATGATGATTTTCACATCATCGCCTTCAACATATTTCACTACTATAGCTTGCATTTCCTTGATGAAACTTGTGTTGTACTTCAACTGGCTTATACCTGAATTCAAATGACTTTCGGTTTGAGCGTTCACTTTAGCTGGTTTTATGGAATGGCTATAAACTTTGATATTTGCATATTTATACAACAGGTGTGAGTTGTTTGCATTCAGAACCTTTCCATCTAATAAAAGTTTGTAATCTGGAGTAATTTGCATAATCTTTTCCTCCAAGTCCGAAAAGCTTTTGGCCACTATGGGAATTCTCTGGTCTTGCGAAATATTTAGATAGCAACCGATTCCCGAAGTCTCTGCAGAGTAAGCAAAATCTTCAACGGAATCAGACGTATCCTCTGGTTTGCACTGCTTCAATACATTTTCTAACCTTTTAAGATGTGTTACCATTGTTTCCTTGTCTCAAGTTTAAAAATTTTTATTTATTTGATAACTTTAATTCCCATGCCACGGCAACTTCCTACGATACTTTTACACAACCCGAAATGGGTAAATTTTATGTTTAAACTGGGGTCACACTTCAATTTTTGCTCAGCAATGTGGAATATTTCTTTGGTGGATATTTGTGCGACCTCTTCGCCTTTCTGCGAGCACTTTTCCAACTTGATGGCCTGCTTTATTAGATATGAAGTCGGTGGTGATTTTACTTCTAACTCGAACTTTTTGGCTTTGGGGTCTATTGAGATTACACATTTCAATGGTAATTTGTCTTCAAAATGTGCAGTCCGAGTAGTAAACTGCTTTATAAAATCTATAGCCTTCAAACCCCTCTGCCCAAAAGCAGGTCCCAACGGCGGAGCTGCAGACAGCTTACCAGCAGGTAACGTCAAAATCAATTTATGTCTCATCCTTTTTCAATGTTGGGTTGATTTTACTGAGAAGTATTGCACGAAACTTCTTAAAGTTTCTCGTGTATTAGCTCTGAAATAAACATCAATAAGACTCAAGGATTGTGCAAGATAATCTAAGTACTATTTTTTGCGTCACAACTATATTGAATTCCTCTTCATATTAGCCACATAAAATAGTCTTCGTTTCAACGCAGCCCTTGGCTATGATTAGGCATATTTACCAGTGCAGAATCTCTTCTTACTAAAGTGTCGTAATTGGAAAAATAGAATACACAGTTTTCATTTCAGACAGATGTCTCCAAATTATCTCAGCCGAAATATGGCAAATCTGAGAACATTACCAAGCGATATGGAATAGAGGTCGGAACCCTCATTCAATTGCCTGGACAAATATCTAAGTCGGATAAAGAAGTACCCCGTCCCAACTCTGAACAAAAAATAAATGCTATTCATTTTACTACTTTACTTTGTGAAAACAATCTAGTCCGTTCAACTTCTTCTTTAAACTTTCAACATACTCATCGTTAAAAGTCCTGATTTATGAAAAAATCAAGAATTTCCATGGAGAAATTGAGAGATTTTGCAATTGACGACAGAAATATGACGAGTTGCTGATAATTATAAACTATTGAAAAATGACCAGTTAGAGAGGTGGGGTTCATGCAATCACTACAGATGATATATTGAGTTGAAATTGATCACTTGGTATTCGCTTGTGTAGTATACAGTATGGAATAAATTTATTGTTTATAATCCAACATGAGAAATTATTGCAAATGGATCTCTTTCCTTTCTTGAAGGATGTGTCAAGCATTTATTAGCATATCTTTAGAGTTGAAATATTCAGTAACTCCAGACTAGACCATATCAGTTGACTAGAAGAAACAATATCGAGTTTTTACGCAATCTGAAGCATCTTCCAAAAGTATCATTAGTGCAAATGCTAGCGCCTTTGAAATTACAAGGCGAAACCTCAAATGATATTTGTTCGTACAAAATATATCCTATGATATTGATCGGGTGAGAAGATAAGACGGATATTTTACAAGCCCGATCTTTTATATAAAACAGGCTCTTCTTCTCGCAGAAATGGGCCCAACATGGAGTCTAAGTGTACAGAAAGGAAAGACTTTTGGTTGAATCTAATGAAGCGTTCACCTGTCAGACGTAGTGCTATGCGTAGGATTCTGAAGCAAACCAACTCAGAAGCATATATACCCGCAAACTTTCATTTACAAGTAAAAAGGGTCCACTTGATAGCGTGGAACTATGGCAGAAAGATGTGGATTCTTATCTTTTCCGCGCCACAAGGCAGTGAAAGCATGAGTAACCACTGTGACAGATCGACTGGCTTATCATTTTTTTGTGGAAATTCTTGATTTTCTTGGAAACTAGAACCTTTTATGGGGAATCCAACTGAAATAAATCAGTGTGCAGTCAATACTGTTCACAGGCTCTATACTGTTTCAGGGCCACTATAATTATAATCATGCAAAGTTTATAACTTAAGTATCAAGTTCTTGTTCTCTCGAACATTAGACCAGTGACTTGTGTACACAGAGATCGGGGGCCACATCAGCAAAGATATGAGAGATGGGAAGCACAGAATACGCTGAGAAATGGTACCACTCTGAGGGACGGCAACACCATTATCATTGCAGCCTGGATCATCATCAGAATAAACTTAAAGTAACCCAGTTAGCTTCTCATTTAATTTTATTAATGTTTATTTAGGTTAACTTAGAAATCGCTCTGCAACGTCATAAAGCAAAACGGTCCGTGTTCTCTGTATTTTTGGCGCAAAATCAGGTGCTTTATAACTAGCTCTTTCACCCATGACTACTAAATAAGTTAATATTACATCTGTGCAAGAAGAAATCTCTCCCAACTGCATCCTTTTTGATAATTGGTGGATCTGGCAATTCAGGTAGAAATGCAGGAACTCCTTTTCTTGTGGCAAAGCTCAATTTGTACCCGTCAGGATGCGGCGTTACAGCTGCGATTACATGATTCTGCTTAGAAGTATTAGTTTTCACATCATAATGTGTACCGGGCTCAACAAATATGATAGTTACAATATCGTTTCCGATATGTCGTTTCTTCTCAATTTGCTGTCTGTCATGTATGTTATGGGGAAGAAATGCAGCGACATGAAACATAATCTCGTATCCCTGCCATTTAGTATATAAACTCTTATCTCCGGTCATGTTATTCTGAACATCCAATCCAGCCTTGTATTCTCCCCAGGATTTCAATTTTATTTCCTCTCCTAAAAAACTTAGAAACTCCTTGAATGCCGGGGTATTGTCTTTTTCCGTGTTGCCAAACATCTCTTCTTCCACTGTCTGATTAGATTTCAAATGAGTCAAACCAAATTTATAACTTCGAATGACTTGGCGCTCCTCCATTGCTAATAACTCATTAGGAAGACTTGGATCTTTGCAAAGCTGCATCAGTTCTACAGGAACATATTCAGTACTAGCTTTCACCACACTGTAAGAAGTGGGTCCAAGCCCAAATATCTTTCGTAAAAATGAGTTTGGAACTTGTTCATAGTTTGTAGACAAACGTAGACTACCTTCAGGGGACCTTACAAGAACTCTATAGACAGTGCCGTCTAAAATTACACTGATGGCCATCGGGCCTTTTTTACTTTTAGGAATTATCATATTTAAGTGGGGTTTACCAAGATACTGGTCGCGATAACAAATGATATCCTTTTCACACTCTTGAAGTAGAGAATCATGCACACCAGTAACGCGAGCATTAGGATTAGTAGATTGAATTTCAAATTCTGAACCAGACACTTTCAACATTCAAATAAAATGTTTCAAAATATTTGTTCAGAAGAATACGCACGAGTACTGTCGCTCAATAAACGCATTGTTAGTATCAAGTTAAATTTCTTGCTAATCTTATTACAGGTAAACCATGAAGTGGAGGTTTCCAAAATTAATGTCTCCAATTATTTAAACATTTTTTTATCATATTTTGAATATAAATTGCTAGTAAAAATCACGACATTCAACAGATTGACTATAAACAAACAGAGGCCGGCAGTTTGGTGCGTATTGGTGGATGTATTACAGAAGTACGGACTCTTCCAATGAATTTTCTCTTTGATAAAAAGTTATCGTCTTTTCACATTGCTGATTATCAACCACTCCATTTATAAACATTGTAGAAAGCGGTCAAATAGCATTTTGCTCGATAGAAAAGTTTCCGCAAACATGGACTTGCTTCACTCTGGAGTTCAATTTCGCCGCACCACGGTTGATCCACCTCACGCGAGTGGAAATTCACGTCTAAAGAGACTGTGGCAAGCTCTAGTCTATTGAATTTAAAACCGAAGACCCTCTTAGCAGTGGGAGGAAATGTCATCCGCCAGGATCTTTTCTAAGTGACTGGTGAAGAAAACGGTACTGCCGAAGGAAGCATTGAATTCTCAGCTTGTATTGAAAGGCTTTAATCATAAAAGTGCTACTTTCGAATGGTGCCAGAAAACATTGCAGAATTATACCCATGTGGATGCCTTTTCAAACTAGTATGGTATTAATGGATGTTGAGTCATAAAGAATTGCGTATATCAAGAGACGTGAAAATTGCGATTCTATTGATAGTTGCAGGAGAGGAGGAATAAGAAGAAATAAGTGTGATTAAACTGATAAAAGATTTAGTAATATAGATTTGAACTTTTGTCTGCAAAAGTTTTCGGTGATCTAGTTTCTAGAATTCGCAATCTGTGCTGGGAATTAACAGTAAATTACACCGAAACAGGAACAGAGAAGCACGGCTCCTTGTAGCCATAAGCACTGGCAAAGAGTTGCACATAGGAAAGCTACATTATCAAAGCATATTTACTATAAATGAACTCCATTCCACCCAATTCTTTTAGAAGTGAAAATCATTCGAGAGAATGTAAATTAGCGTTACTCGACAGCTGAATTACCCAAGTGCCGACTAGTTTCATTGATCTTTGCTATAAGCGTAGTGGTATTATATGATATGGGACATGCTCTGTAAAAAGTAGACTGGGGGTAAAAAGTGGGTGACGAGATTTACCCAGTTGAAATTTTCACAGTAGTGTCCCATATTTCTTCACCTAGGCAATAGGCGAAATTACTTTATCAGTGATCCTTTGTTGCCAACCTGGTCTCTCACCATTCGCTAGCAAACTATCTATCACTT
>JADGIF010000330.1:0-10744 GCA_018985225.1 Amoeboradix gromovi
AATGGCACTTACCCAAGTTGTCTACACTGAAGGAGTGTGGGATCTCGAAGTAATTTGAGAGCTTCACATTTAACGTAGGCGAGACCCCAGCGAAAAAGAGCGATAAAGCGTTTTGCATTGACCTTACCAAACAATTAACTCAAAGTTCAGATCAGCAATAAAATTAGCAGCTCAGCCTTTTCATTAGCCATAAAAGCTAACAGCCTGTTGATGAATTGCTATACAGACTTTGACACCTTACTCTTGAATCTAACTCACAGTCATTCAGAAAATCTACGTGTGTTCATTCTACATACCGCTATTTAGAATGGAAATAAATTAGTTCATTAATTGGGGTAATTCGAGCTATTTCTCTACTAATAACACCAAAGCTAAAAGTCGGATTTCCTAACCATCTGAGAAGATAGGACACTTACATTATGCTGTTTGCAGCACGATCTATGGGTTAAGAATAGTCGTCCAGGAACCGTTTTCCAACCAGATGAGAAAGACAAGGCACTGGTACAAATAGCTAATAAATAGTTTCTTTACCATGAACTTTGATTATGATACCAGTAGCATCTTGTAAGCGATATAATTGAACTACCAGGAGTCAGGCTCGACCTAAGTAATAGGTTGTGAAGTAACTTTACGATTCAAAATAATCCAAGGCAAAAGGACAAAGGGGCAAACATTATCAAGACAGGATTATTACATTATTTTGATATCTGTAAAACGGAGTTCTGAAATAGCATGGTATGATTACAGTGATTCAGAGCGGCAAATGTTATATGTTGCTTATGATGACATAAGAGATGGTTGCTAATAATTCATTACTGGATTGACACATTCTATACTTGCACTTGCATTAATAGTGTTCGCAATGAATTGACAATTTAAAGAGGTATCCGATTCCGTTGGAAGGTAAGTTAAAATGCTGGGCGCAACGCTAAAACAATCAAAATAAAATATGACGGATATACTGCTTACTCAGCCAAAAAATTCTCTTTAAGAAACCCTACGATGAGGCAACAACAGTTCCATTTTTATAAACCCATGATGGATCAAGGTATCATCGTCCATCGCGAACGGAACACTTTTATGCACCAATTAGAATGACAGCAGTTTTGCTTATTCAAGAACCCATCACATTAAACTGTTGTCTTAACTGAAACTGGAACGATCGCAAGTATAAGAGCATTACGCAATTTTATAGCGGTATAATGTTACGCCAACCTACTTATTGCTGTAGTCCTGCATCGATGAATCCTCAACTTTAAGAGGATTTATTTAGCAATGGTGAAAGACCAAAAAGTAAAAGATTACAAACTTAAATCATTGAATTCTTGCCTAAGGCAAATGCAATAAAATATAGAAACTCTACTATATCCATTCGTAAAACACGCTATCTTTAAAAGTGCATATATTTCATGGATAATGTCTGATTTCAGAAGCATATCATAAAAGGTTGTAAAAATTTAATTTATTAGTTAATGGTGAGCATGATGGTCTTCACTTTTATTAAAGAAGTGGTCGTATACGCAGTAGGTCACGAAAATAACAGCAGCAGTTCCAAGTCCTGGAAATACCTCTCTAAGTTTTATTTTGCTTACCCTTGGATCCTTTCTCCAAGAATGATGCTTAGCCCATGGATCTTTTATATGTGGGCGAAGGGACGGGTCAGAGAGTGGAAAGTTTCTTCTGATTATAGTTCTTAACATGTGTGGTAGGGAATTTAAGTGTCACGGAGTTGCAATAGAAAAATTTATTTCTTAAAACCCATTTTTTTTATCCTTTTAAATAAAATAATTAGGATTAATGGTATTAGCACTGGAACGAAGTACTTAAAGTAGACCAAATACTGAAGAAAAGGATTTTGTGCGTGCTTTGGGATCAAGCTTTTTAGTTTCTTTTGTTCCTCGCCTGTTATTTTGTTCTCCTTAATGTATTCTAATACATCCGCTTCAGTTAGTCTGTATTCTATATGCTTTACCAACAGTTCTTCCAAAGAAATCATTTCACGGAGAATAATGAACAATATCGAAAAATGATTCCACTAAAGCTTCAAAATGAGTAGCACACCCACTGAGCTGACAGAGTCCACATTCAGGGTGCATGCAATAGTCAAGCTATCTATCGTCTCAATGAAAATCAGATTTTTCAAATAATCCTTGCATACGCAAACTCAATTGAAACTCCCCATTTATCAATGTCTGAAGACGACAAAACGATTTTGCTGCGACTGCTACATGGGCAGTTTAGGATTTTGGAATTAGATCATATTTTAAAGTGCTTGAATCAACGGAAATCAGGCAAAAAGCAGGACAAAAAGGATCGTATTCAACTATACATTGACGAGCATGGAGTCTCAGATTTGTTAAGCATTCCACTAGTCATATCAAACATATCTCAAAGCCGTGAGTCTGGCAGGCTAAAAGAGACAGAACTGAATAAAATAAAAAAGCATCGCATGCTGGAAGAAAACAAAAGGAAGCAAAAAGCACTAGAGCAGCAACGTCAAGCAAGTTCTCGTAACTCTTACATGGAATACCTGAATAATATCTCTGATTATGAGATTTACAACACTCAAAACAGACACTCTAATAGCACCAGACCTTCTACAGTCGAGGACTTCTTCGAAGGTAGATCTTTGAATATGTCTTCAGCAAATGAAATGATTATCATTGACTCTGAATTTCCTGTCATCAAATGGCACGGTGTCGAGTGCAGCACTTACAACATAAACTGGATGATCCAGCCATTTTACGAACAGCTGCGGGTCATTTATTCCTCTATTATAGATGGAGGGTCTAGAGCGGTCACATTTCAGTTCTCACTTTCAAGCGGAGAGTATTCTGATCTACGCATAAAGTCCCGCAGTATTGTTTTTGTTATGACCCATTTGCATGCTGCATTCCTGTCCGTTCAAAATACGCTTGATGGTGTAAAATACCGCTGCTTGGTAGAGTATCCATGGGCGTTCAAGTATTGTATTAATGGCAATGAAATCAGTTACAAGTCAAAAGGGATTAAAGAGGTTCCGGGAAGCTCATCTGTAATCAACTTATCGAATCACTGCAAGCTTGGCATCAACACACTGTCCTTTCCATTTAATGGCTTTTCGAAGCTTGCGAGTAGCATTCTTTTTGCTCGTCCTGTCTCAATCCAGGAAATCACCGATTCTGTCATTTTACGTAAGACGCCAAGTACACAAAAACTAGACTTTGTAAAAAGCTTGATATCAAAGCACAATGATGAGGATGTCCAGTTTGGCGACTTCAATGTTAGTCTTAATGACCCGATTTCATTAACCCGTATACAGATACCAGTCCTCTCCAGCACCTGTAATCACCTTCAGCCCTTTGATCTGATTAACTTCTTAATTGCGCAGCTTCAGGCTCCTCTGTTTAGGTGCCCCGTATGCCACACATCTATAGGATCTCTTAAATTAACTATTACGCACTTCAACATCCCGCCTTCACTCAAAAACGACCTGACTCGTTTTCCCTTATCCAAATACTTCAAGTCAGACCCAATACCCACCATCTCTGTGGATTCCTGGTTTGTCGCCGTGCTCGACTCCTGCTCAGAGTACATCGGTCCTGCACTGTCTTTCAGGCCTCTGCAGATTGATGAGATAACAATCCAGTTGGATGGCTCCTGGATTGTAAAATCTACAAGTTGCTTGAGTGATAGCGACAAAGACTCTTTTGCTACAGACTCTGCCGTGATGCATAATAAAAACGGTTCAGTTGATGATGACTGCGGCGATGAAGTGATATTAATCAATGCAACATCAAACACGGTAATAAATAGACAGTCGGTATTGAACGAAGATGAAGATGGAGTTATTATAATAAATTAATTTACTCATTCATCTGTGTATTGAAATATTTGTTCAGTCATAGATCTTGTATCATTGTTATTATAATTCAACTTCAACTTCAATTTTATCACTGCCTATGTTAGTTTAATTTACATTCGAGGGATTCTGTACACTGAACTCTTGTGTGGCCTCTTGATTCTTTGGTATATCAGATTTGCTTAGTGGCAAAATAGTTACTTTTAAGGACTTCGGTACGGCAATCAGAAACGCTAGTTGCGATATACCATTTACTACTCCATCATTCAAAATTCTTGCCCTGAATGAATTGTTGCCTAGTACTGTTAGTATCACTCGCACGCCATCTTTGTTAAATACTTGCACTTCCTTCGACTTCACGGAATTTGAAGATGCTGCTGGTGCAGTTCCAAATAACTCGCTCAAGAGATCAACTGGCGCGCTTGTAGTTGCTGTAGTAGTGTTGGTAGGTAATTCCAGCGTTGTCAAAGTATTTAGCAGATCACTTACTGTGGCATCCTCAGGTGTTATTGGTGTAGTATCTTGAGCTATTTCAGGCAATTTGTACTCCAATGGTGGTATATCCATCAACACTTGCTGTAATTGCTCTTTGTTCAAGCTTGTAATAAATTGTGAATATTCCAATGCACGTTGCTGTACATCTGTATGCATGTCTACTGCATATTTTGTAAATATCGAGTCATCAAATGCCGTACTGCCTTGCTGCTGTTTGTGCAGTTTGAACAATGCGGTCAACAAATAGCACTTGGTTTGGTTTGCTATTTCATGTTTGTCCACGTCGCTGCTGAATGCAACATGATACGGCTCAACTGCGCCATTCAATTTTCCATCAGGCTTACATCTTATATCCTGAGCCTTCAATAAAGATATCAATAAAGAGCTAATCTGCTTAATTGTAACCTTGGTATTATCTAGTTGATCTAGTTGCTGAGTGGTTAGTAAGACACAATACTCGCCAATGCACCAAGCACCTACCTGTGCTAATGCCGTGTTTGACTGATCTTTACTCAACAAGTCATACAATAAGCGGGTAGCAAATGACTGAAATTCTGGAATATTGCTGATCAATTTAATAAACAGTCCCACGTGTTCTTCCTTAGCATGCTGGTTTGCTAATGTAAGCACGTTAATAAGAGATTCGATGTGCCATTTTCTATTAGGACTGTATTTTTCGCATACACTAAAACACTTGCTTACAATGTATGATTTGAATTCAACATCAGCAATTTCCAGAAACCCAACCAATTCGTTCATCATAGGCTTAATATTGCTAGGATTAATAAGAGTGAAAGACAAATCCAATGCACGACGGCGGATAGATGTATCAGGATCTTTTAGGCATTCAACAATAATAGTACGATGACGCTGTACAGCTTTCATATCTTGCTCTACACATTTGCTAAGTGTCTGCAGTGCCACATACTTCATGTTGTTGTCTTTGTTTGTTAAAAACTTACCGAGTATGTTGATGCCCAAGACACGTAAACTTGAATCAGATTGGATTTCTAAAATTGTACGAGAAGTCTCGTAAAGGATAGCATTACCAACATTTCTAGAAGAATCAGTTTTAGTAGCTACCTGTGCCAATATGTCATGCATTTGATCAGCAGCTGCCTTGTTAGATTTGCCGATAAATCTAAAAAATTGCAACACTTTACACTGCAAGAACGGATCTGTGATACCAGTAACATCATGCTCTGGACTATAACCCGCTGTAATTAGATTTCGCATTAATCGGAGAGTGTTGGGTAGTTGCTCAGTCAAATTTGGAATAAGTTGAGGGTTACCACCAAGCACTTCAATCAGAACTGATAAAGATGTGATTATAACGCCGTGATTCTTGTCATTTATCAAGTTCATACACTTAGCAGCATATCTTTCACTCATTTCCGGTAATTTCTTTAGTACTCGCACGGCACAAAGAGCGGCTTTTTTACGTATATAGCTACTACTGCTACCAAGTAATTTTTCAACCTCACTGCTCAAGTCTCTTAGCATCTCTTCGCTCCCAATATTGCCAAGAGTACTCAGGGCTAGTCCGCTAATAAATAAATTTTGGTGATTTAAATCATTTTTCAAGCAGTTGGTAACCAGAGTTAAAACTTCCTGATTCTCGTCTAACAAAAGCATAACTCCAAGGTATCCAAGCCTTTTATCACTAAAACGTGGTGAGGCAACTAATTTAACACATTCCATTTGTCCAAAATGAGCAGAATGTCCCAGCATATGTATGTACAACAGTTTTTGAATATTCATAGCTCTTAAATCGGCCCCCATCATTTGTGCAGCTTGTGCGGTAATACCAGAAACACCAGTAGCTGAACCTGTACCCTCTTTAATAAATGTACGAATGGATGCTGATTCTTTTGCAATAATGGCTCTTTCTTCTGCCAGAGTTTTAGCATTCCTTACCTGTCTTATTAATGATTTCAATGAAGTAGGCACATAAGATGACATTTCCAAATTACGTATGTTTTAGGGAGATTTTAAAAATAATTGCAAAATGTCGCTTATTTCAAGTATTTATTAAACTTTGTATGAATTCTTCTGACCTCAGCACGGTATTTCCTCCTATTATTACTGTTGGTCCTTTTTCTTTCTTTAATTTATCGTTCAACAAATGAATTGCTCTAATCTCATCGTAAGTTATCCCTCCTTGTATATTAACTATGATATGCTGTGGTCTACATCAATTAAGGTTACCTGATAACACCCGGTAGATTCTGCTGCCCTGACTGTTGATAAGGATATTGCTGTTCTAATAGCTTTCCTTTTATTAAATCCTGTACTAATTTGATAACCAATGGCTCATGCTGTGTAAATACGTTATCAACTCCCTTTAATCCCTTCATCATTAACTGTCCTTTCTTGATCAATGCCTGGGTTAGATTCATCGGGGTTTTATTGACACTCATAAGATGGACCAGCGACATATACCGCTCTAATCCCAACTGGCGCAAAGAGTTTGTAAATTCTGTTAAACATGTGTTATAACGGACTGCATATAGTAATATAAGCCGGACTTTATCGATGTCGTTTATATTTGAGGATAACAGCTGTCTGATCTGTTGCGCGCACCATTCTTCATTGTCCTCACAGGCTAGAGACTGCTCTATTTCTCCAATTGTCATAAGTTGATTCTTGTTTACTATCTCGCTTAAAATAGTCATGACATTAACATGTGTTTCCACATTCATTTGCAAATCCTTTAACTCAGGGTATCTGTTAATAAACTGCTTAATATCATCTAGTGAGTTAAGGCTACCAAGAGAGACATACTGGGACTGATACTTTAGCACCAATTCTTTGATTTTTAAACCCACGTCGCCAAATGAAGTAAATTTATGCTGAGTGTAAAAGTTATCGTTTGTAAAAGAAACAAGTGGTCTGTTGATTTTGTAATTTTCAATACCAATTAAATCATGAATCATTGACTGATAGTACCAAGAATGTAATAATGGAGTCAAGTAATCAAAAGAACGGTTTAAATTTAAAATGACACAAGGCTGACCCGATGACGAAGGTAATGAGATATTGATACCACGAAGAACAGGGCTCCATTGAAAAGCTTGTAGTAAAGAGCCTAAAGTAGATGATATCGCCTTTGGTGGTTGCATAAAAGCGTAGTCATCGAGAGCTATAACGTCCATATAAAATTCTAATACTTGGGTTATTCGTTCATAAATATCAGCTTGAGCAATTTGTTCAATCCACTGAGAGGTGGTTTCTGCTACTAGGCACAGAATGTATTGTGAATAATGCGGATTTTGTAATTCTGTAATCAACTCCTGTAAAGAAGAAGGATGAACAATTAAAACAGCAGTCCAGGATAGATGGGACTGAGGTGGTAGCTTACCTATGTTATAAACATTATTTTGAAGAAAATAGCTCATCGGGATAAAGCTAAGAATGCTAAGGCAGTAATCATCTAGAAGTAGTACTTTGTAGCCTTCATTACTTATCACACCTTTTATATAGCTTTGAATCAACTGAAATATCATAAATCAAAAATAAAGGTGTTTCAAAGTTGATTGATTCTTTTTTTTCTATAGAAACAGAAGCATAGTTTTAAACTATCAATAGAGTCCTTTACAAAGCTGGCTGGCCAAAAACTGCAATTCAAGGATGCTCACTGAGTCCCCATATTAAAAGTCCTGCTTCCCGAGAAAATAAAGAATTTCACAGAGAACTTCATAATGCCAATTAACCTGTTAGAGCAGCGGTTTTCGTGAACGGAACCATGAGATGGGAACAAATGAGAATGCAAACACATCTGGTATATGTTACTCGCGGTATTATGGGCACTATCCACTCTCAGACCACAGTTTGTACAGACGCATTTCTTCAAATCAGTTATTTTAGAATCCCATATCTGGTACACGTTTGACTGGTAAATGATTCGTTTCATTCCAACGACTTTTTCCAAAATTTGGATGAAAGTTCCATTTTGAGACCATTTTCTAAACTTTTAAATCAATATCTTGTATTGCCTGGTGATGCATTTAGATTTGATCTACTCTGGCAGTGGTAATTTGAAGATATTTTTATCGGTGAAAAAAAAGAATCACATATACTTATTTAATAAAAAATTACAAGAAAATAACTATTAAAGCTATAGAATTGATATGCAAAGATAAGCGATATGTTTAATTAGAATAGTCAATTACTATTCCTTGAAACCGACAGCTTTCGAATGTATCCAGTGCTGCTTCCAGGACTAACTCAGTACATAATAAAAACAGACGGTCAGCTACCAAGTGGAGCAGTCCATCATATATATGATAACTATTACATTGTTCATACAAATCAGACTTTATTCAAAAGGGACGAATACCAATATTTTCTGGAGGATAAAGCAACTAGACGGCTTTTTAAAAGAGACTCTTGGGGATTGAATTCTACAGTACCAAAAACTATATCCAATGAGCAAATAAAAGAGTTTCTGAACATTTCTGATCCAGAATTTGATAATCAGTGGCATTTTACATCCGATCACCATTTAAACACCTACCCAGCATGGAAGCAGGGCTACTTTGGCGCCAACGTTACTGTTGCTATACTAGATGATGGTGTGGACTATACCCATAAAGATCTGCTCAATTTTTGCAAAGAATGCAGCCACGATTTTAATGACCATCGAGAACTGCCCATACCCACTTTGTTTGACGACTATCACGGGACCCGGTGCGCAGGTGAGATAGGTGCAGCGATTAATGATGCATGTGGTGTTGGAGTAGCTCCGAAAGCTACTCTTTCTGGAATCAGAATTCTTGGCGGCTCTTTGACTACAGCTGATGAGGCGTTAGCAGTGAATCACGGCATGCAATTGAACGATATCTACAGCTGCTCATGGGGACCTTCAGATGATGGGACTACTATTGATGGACCCCCAGAGCCAGTTTATGCTGCATTCGTCAACGGAATCAAAAATGGCCGGGGTGGAAAAGGTAATATATTTGTGTTTGCTAGTGGGAATGGTGGCATGCACAGCGATGATTGTAATTATGATGGCTATACGGTACTTTGCTATTAATGTAGAACATGCCATTCGTTGTCACAATCGGCGCCACGGACATTTCGTTTACTAAACCCACCTATTCAGAGAATTGCGCTGCTCAGCTAGGGGTTACTTTGTCTAGCGGACAAGGTAAATCCATTGTTACCACAAATTGGATTAAAAATAGCAAAGATACTGTATGTACTGATAAACATGGTGGAACCTCTGCAGCCGCACCTCTAGCTGCTGGCATGATAGCTTTGTTTTTATCTGTACGCCCTGATCTAATGTGGAGAGATGTGCAGCACATTGTGCTGAAGTCGGCAAGACCTTTTGTCAGTGAGGGAGAGGACTGGCAGACTGTTGCGCACGGAAGAAAATTTAGCCATGTATTTGGGTATGGATTACTTGATGCTCATGCTATGGTAAACTTGGCCAAAAATTGGACATTGGTGAATAAAGAAGTGAAAATTACATCTCCCGTTATATCTGTAAATAGGGATATCAGAGATGGAGAGACTGTCGAATCCAAATATATTGTTGACCCATCAAGTCTCGCTAGCTCATACTTTGGTGATTTGGAGCACGTCACTGTCAAACTCTCTATAAACCATTCTCACAGAGGTGACTTGGAGATAACGCTGGTATCTCCGAACAACTACATATCATATCTGGCCAAAGCTAGAAAAAGCGACTATCATTCGCAGCCCCTGGTAGATTGGACGATGAGCTCTGTTGTTCATTTTGGAGAGAACCCTGTGGGCACGTGGAAAATAATGGTAAAGGATGCCAATGTCAATAGTAAGTCTGGTACCTTTGTAAGATGGCAGCTTACTTTGATGGGATCCTCAAATATCACAAACCCACCAAACGTCACTGATTCGGTGCCTAGTAAGGCCGGGAACAACTCGACTATAATACCCGATAAACCAAAAGGTGTGCCATATGATGGTGGAAGTAATGGAACTATTGTAGCAGTCTTCCTGATATTTGGATTTGTGGGCTTTGCGTTTTACTATTTCAAACAGAACTCAACCTCTCATCATCGAATTAAAGTTGACGATGATGTTGAAGAACGGCAAGTATTACATGATGCCAACGAATTCTTTGAGGACGACTTTGAACTTGACTCTTTACATCACTCATCACCTAGAAAGCACGCTGAAAGAGATCAGAATTAATAAATTACAAATTTTAGTGTTATCTTTATTATCAGGTTTTCTTTACGGCCAAGGTCATATCGTAGCAAATGGGACACCAAATATAAAAACTAGACTAACTCGTTTTTAAAGGTGCACCATACGCAGGAAATGCTATCATTAATAAAAGATCTTCTATTATACCAATTTTCTTTCATTGATTGTATTCCTCTTTTTAAAATAAAAGTAGAAGATCCTGCATCTCGT
>JADGIF010000331.1:0-10741 GCA_018985225.1 Amoeboradix gromovi
GTGAACCTAGATAAATACAAAATTAAATTTAGCTTACATAAGATCGGAGGGGCAATGCTAATACTGTATGAATTCTCTATTTCGTTGTAACAATAAAATGCAATTTAATCACTTAAGAACAGTAAATTATTCGAAATTCAAGAGGAATTTTATGTTTGGTGTGGATCCTCACTTCCGCATGATTCCCTAAGAAATACAAAATCTCCTATTACAGTTGATTGGCCATTTATGTTATAACATGAAGGAGTAGTATTTTTGTACATGTTGATTGCTGCTCTGATATTGGCTCTTCCATCTCCAAATTCTCCACCCAATGATGACAACATACAAGTGGTTCCTGATGGTGGCCATAAGTTAGCTTGGTTTGGTGCTGCTACTGCTGCGAGTGTGGCTGCATATGCTCTCTATAAGAAGCTTAAACCTACTTGGACAGGATTTAATAATGGAAAGAGAATCCCTTTTGGTACTGCCAGTAAAGCTGGTCATGGCTTAGATTCTGCTGCTTACGATGCTGCTACTGCTGCTGCTAACGCTGCTTATGATGCTGCTAAGTCTGATCACGCTGCTTATGTTGCTGCTGCAAATATTGCTCATGAAGCTTCTGCTGCTGCTAATGCTGCTCACAATGCTGCTGCTAACGCTGCTCATGATCCTGCTGCTGCTAAAGCTTCTCGCGATACTGCTGCTGCTAGGGCTCACTATGCTGCTTACGATGTTGCTACTGCTGCTGCTAACGCTGCTTATGATGTTGCTAATGCTGATCACGCTGCTTATGTTGCTGCTGCTAAGGTTGCTCATGAAGCTTCTGCTGCTGCTAATGCTGCTCACAATGCTGCTACCAACGCTGCTCATGATCCTGCTGCTGCTAAAGCTGCTCGCGATGCTGCTGCTGCTGCTAAGGCTGCTCAAGATGCTGCTGATGCTGCTTGGGCTACTGCTAAAGCTACTCACGATATTGCTGCTGCGAAAGCTGTTGTTGCTAATACTGCTGTTTATGACGTTGTTGTTGCTGCTAACGCTAACGCTGCTCATGTTCATGGCTAAAAATAAATTTCTATTTGATTTATTTGTAGGTTAAACAATTTTACGTTTTTAGTGTGCTAATGCGAACTTTCAACAGTTAATCAATAACGTTGATTGGCAGATTAGAAGTATATAGAAAACCAAACTAAAAAGTTACAGGAGTGAACCTAGATAAATACAAAATTAAATTTAGCTTACATAAGATCGGAGGGGCAATGCTAATACTGTATGAATTCTCCATTTCTTAATCCAGAAATTTCGTTGTAACAATAAAATGCAATTTAATAACTTGAAAACAGTAATTTTTTCGAAATTCAAGAGTAATTTTATGTTTGGTGTGGATCCTCACTTCCGCATGATTCCCTAACAAATACAAAATCTCCTATTATAGTTGATTGGCCATTTATGTTATAAGATGGAGAAGTAGTATTTTTGTACATGTTGATTGCTGCTTTGATATTGGCTCTTCCATCTCAAAATTCTCCACCCAATGATGACAACATACATGTGGTTCCTGATGGTGGCCATAAGAAGTTAGCTTGGTTTGGTGCTGCTACTGCTGCGAGTGTGGCTGCATATGCTCTCTATAAGAAGCGTAGAGATATTTGGACACGATTTAATAATGGAAAGGGTAACATTTTTGGTAGTGCTAGTAAAGCTGGTCATGGCTTAGATTCTGCTGCTCATGATCCTGCTGCTGCTAACGTTGCTCGCGATGTTGCTCATGATGCTGCTGCTGCTCATGTTCATGGCTAAAAATAAATTTCAATTTGATTTATTTGTAGGTTAAACAATTTTACGTTTTCTGCTTTAGAGCAACTTTGCATCTCAAAAGAAAACGAACTCTTTCATTCTTGTGGACCAAATTTACTTGCTTTGCTACTCCTCGTTGAAATTCCTGAGCTACAAGAAGCTAAGAAGTTCTGCAGAGAAACTGGCTAGACCATTAATCCCCTTAGGCTGATTCTTGTGCTTACAACACCCTGAGGCGGCATCGAATTGGGATGTATACAAGTGTATGTGCCTTGCGTCATGGTCGCTAGCTACTCTTAACTGACGTTATCTACACGAGCATGTCACCAAACCGGTTTTTGCACATAAATTGTTAGCTCAGTATGCAATCGAACATCTACTCCAACCCAAGGAACCAACACAGCCACTTTACATCATACTGCAACCATATGGACAACTTTAAATGTCTATACACTCCTGGCGCATGCTTATCTCGATTCTAAAAAAGTTGAATAAAGTCGAGAATGAATTGGACGTTGGGCCCAAGTTTTTCAATGCAATTGTAATACTTGTTGATCTTAAAATTCGTCTTCAAGGTCATTCCAGTAATACGATTCTTTGCAATTCATGGACTCAAAGCACATAACAATAGACATGAAGGGCATCACGACTTTTCGCTCTTAGACCAGTCGTGAGCTCGTATCTACGAGTAGTACTTTAAATTCATATGTCGAGAAAAGATGATTTGGAGCCATTGCGGCTGAAGAAAAGAAAGAATATCGAGCTTCTATCCTCTTAGAAAGAGGGTATATCAGAGCGATACATCTCATGCAATGACGATAGATAGTATATGAAGAAGAGCTAACAGCTGTGAGATCTATTTAAATCCGCTCAACTATATTCTGAGATTTCAACAAATAAGTGTCCTTTAAGTATTTGAGTTGTTATTGTGCCATTTTTATGTATAGCTTATAATGGAATGAGCTTCGAATAGCCTGGTGAAGGAATACAACCTATAACATGATATGAAATAGAATGAACTCGAACTTTATCAGAGTTTCTGCAGTCCAACATATTCCACCATTGAGTGTTTTATAATCACTAATCGCATACATTTAAGAAGATTAAATTGCTATACGGTCACGAAGACTACATAGATATCATCATAACAAAAACATACTTTAGTAGTATCCCACAAGTCGTCTTCATTTAGGAAATGCAAAATTAGATTTATTGCAGATTTTCGCATTGAACTTAAGCATTAATAACTTGCCACATTAAAAAATTTATCTCCACGTGACAGTTCCAATCATCAAAAACTATGCTAAATTTTAGGAATAATGTTTCCAAATATTGGGTTTAGAGTAAAAAAGCCAGAGTTCACTTATTCCGCAGAGTTTTGTCGCTTAAATTGGTTATAAACTAGATAACAGCGTGAGTGAGTCCTATTCGTTGCTAGCGGATTTCATAAATTGGGGAGTCATTCATCACATGATTGGAAGATGTTTCCGAAAAGTGATTGGTCGGAACAACTATAAATATCTCGATTTCCTCCAGCATTTTTCATGAAAGCAATTTCAATTACTAGCAAATTCTTATTTGCTCAGGTGTTCCGCCTGTTGCGTAATCCAAATGCGAGATTAAGGTTGCCGCAGGAAGTCCTATCAACAAGTGCCAGTGCTCCAGTGTATTCATTTACTCCTGGTAAGGGCCAACTGTTGAAGTGGCTTTTAAAATACAATGGTAAGCCGATGATCATTTTTGGAGTGTTGAAAATAATCTGGGCTATTTTTACTTGGACTGCTACTTACTGGGTATTCTTAGGCTTGCTCAGCCTGGGGTCAAAAAAAACGTTTATTGTCAACGACTTTTACGTGTTGTGTGTGCTGCTGTTCATATGTTGTCTAGGTGCAACTGGCGCCTACCATTACATGAACTACTTGTCGTTTAAGCATTCCGTAAGGGTTCGTAGTGCCCTAACCAGTTTAGTCTACGCCAAGCTACTTAAAATGAGAGCAAGTGAATCTATCACTGATACTGTTACAATTATAGCTACCGATGTGCCTAGTGTTGCTCAGGGAGTACAATCTTTTCATATTCTGTGGACTGCACCATTTGAAGTATTAACCATCTTCATTCTAGGTAGCTGTCTAGTGGGGTATGCTGTATTGCCTGCTGTAGGTATGCTACTAATTTTTTTACCTATCAACGCTTGGATTGGAATGGACGTTGCTAAAACCATCTCAAAAGTGACAAAAGTAACGCTTGACAGGGTACAGAAAGTTGTTGAAGTACTTCCTGTTATGAAACTAATCAAGTTTTATGTTTGGGAATCTCACTTTCAAGGCGAAATTGAGAAGGACAGAAAAGTTGAAGAATCTTTAATGTTGCGGAAGCTGATACTACGGGCTTGCAATTACACCGCTGTGTTTGTATTCCCAGTATTTACTGTTTGGATCACCTTGTGGACATTTCAGTTAACTGGTGGCGCTATCGATCCTATTATTTCATTTACATGTCTCAATTTGTTCAATTCTCTCCGTTATCCACTGTTATTGCTTCCAAATGCTATCACTGACTTTGCTGGTGCTCTGAAAGGTATTGAATCCATTGAAAGGTTTCTTGACCTCAAGGAAGTCGATCCTCCTACTAATTTAGACACTCATCAAGATCATGATATTTTAATTGAGAACGCTGAATTTACATGGACCGGTAAAGACAAACTGCTTATTGAAGATCTCAAAATCAAACACGGCACTTTAGTTGCCATTGTTGGTGATGTTGGTGCTGGTAAATCCTCTTTGCTGGCAGCCATTAGTGGTGAGATGAGATTAGTTAGTGGTCAACGCAATATTACTACCTCCATATCTCTTTGTCCCCAAGAAGCATGGCTTTTAAAAGAAACTATCAAGAAGAACATTTTATTAGGTGCACCATTTAGTGCTAAACGATTGGATCAGGTAGTCCATTCATGTGGGTTAAAAACTGATCTGGAGATGTTTCAAGATGGTCAAGATATGTTGGTGCTAGAGGGCGGAAGTAATTTAAGCGGTGGCCAAAGGCAGCGTGTTTCCTTGGCAAGATCGGTTTATGCTAATAGTGACATGATACTCTTGGACGATCCGTTAAGTGCTTTGGATCAAAAGGTAGGCAAGCATATCTTTGATGAATGCATCAAGAAGTTTCTACGTAAGAGAACTATCTTGTTAAGCACGAATAACTTGAACCAGGTCAACGATGTTGATTATGTAATTTTAATGAAGAACGGTCAAATCGCTTGCCACGGACCTACTTCAGAGTGCACGAATCACCCAGAATTCCAAACATTTTACAATCAGCATTCTGGTATGAATTTTCAGTATGAGAGCACAGAGGATACTAGTGATCCTATTCACAATGAACTGGCATACCATGGTGGCCATTCTGTTCAACTAACTACCCGTAGTGCCATGGCAGGTAGCTATGGTTTTAACGGTCAAACATGGAAATCTGTAACCACTTCTATGGCAAATGATGAGGTAGTTGAGCAAGACGAAGATGAGCTGGTGTTGGTCAACAACAACGAGGACAAGCAATCAATTAAGAGTGGAGACGCCATTGGATTTTACTTGGGTAACCGTAGAATCAGAATGTTGTTTGCTGCATTGGTTTGCGTATTCTTCTTTACACACGCCATTCGTTTGGTCAGTGATTACTGGGTCAAGTTATGGGGAAGTAAAACCATCAATCCTCTGAATATAAGCAAGAATGAGTACGCATTGTATTATTTAATATTCATGTGTGCGTTTGGTACTATGGTGTTCACTCGTGGTTATCTGTTTAGTTTATTCACCAGTTATAAGTCTAGAACCATTCATCAAGATGGCTTAAACAGAGTGTTTAATGCCACGATGCAGTACTTGGAAGTTAATCCTATTGGTATCACTATAGGTGCTTTCAGCAAGGATATATACTCACTTGATGATGAAATGCCTGAAAACTTCTTTAAAGTACTTCAGTTTTTGCCTTTGAGCTTAGGTGGACTGCTTATGACTTTAATTTTCATTCCAATGACATGGATTATATCTATAATTGCTGTTATCGGTGCGGTGGGTATCCAAGTAGTTACAAAGAGGCTGTATGATGTTTTATTAAACAAGGAATTGGCAACACGACCAGAGATTTACACGCATTTAAACACAACGGTAGATGGAATATCTTGTGTTAGGATATTCAAAGCTACTACACAATTCACGCACTCATTATATCGCATAATGGATGGTAACCATTCATATGTTCTGGGACTGGGGTTACTAGAAAGCTTCAGAGGGTTTTACGTTGATATTATAGTGTCTTTGTATATATTCACTGCTGCGATTTTCAGTAATGTATTTCAGGTGGATCCTAGCAATTTGGGATTAGCATTGAGTAATGCTTTGCAGCTCTTGGTGTTTCTGCAATGGACAGTTAAAGGATTAAGTGATGGTTTGTTAGGGCTACAGGCTGGGCAATCTTTCATGTTTATTAGAGACAATGCTAAGCCAGAAGACGGGACAAGTAATGGTGATGATGCAGATAGTCTGGACGACAGTAAAAAGAGAATTGACAAGGGAGTCGAGTTTACCGGTAGAATCGAGTACAATGATTTTTGGCTGAAATACGAAGAGAATGCTGATCCTATTCTCAAGGGTATTTCTTTTGATGTCAAGGCAGGTGAGAAGGTAGGAGTTGTAGGTAGAACAGGAGCTGGTAAGAGCACTATCATAAGCTCGTTATTTAGAATAGTGGACGGATTCAGAGGAGCTATTAAACTGGACGAGCACAATATTAAGGATTTGAGCTTGAAGCTGTTAAGGAACAGTATAGCAATCATTCCACAAGAACCAGTTACATTTACAACTACATTGAGGTATAACTTGGACCCATTAAACCAATTTACAGAGCAAGACTTATGGAGGGTATTAGAGAGAATGAATCTAATGACCAAGATTAACACATTTGATGACAAGTTAGATACTATTTTAACCAATCAATTGAGTGCTGGAGAAAAGCAGCTGTTGTGTATAGCTAGAGCGGTACTTAGTGAATGCAGAATAGTCGTGTTAGATGAAGCAACAAGCAGAATTGATGCAAAGAGCGACCGGCATATACAGCAAGTAATAAGAGATATGTTTGGAGACAAAACAGTGGTAACAATAGCACATAGGTTAGATACTATCATTGATAGTGACAGAGTATTAGTCATGGATGCTGGATTAGTAGTTGAGTATGGAGTACCAAGTGAGTTGCTTGATAAGAAAGACGGTGTGTTTAGGCAACTTGTGGATTCATCGACACATCCAGAACAACTGGAAAAACTAGCAAGAGAGGCCTATGCTAAAATGAAGAAATAAATTAAATTAACATTTAAACTCCGATAATTGGCTTAGAAGCAGCAACAGACATAAAATGCTACCCTTTTCACTCCTGGACCAGTCTTATCCTCGCATCTGTCAGCAGTTTCTCTAATTCAGATTTTGAGGAAGAGATGATTAGAGCCATCGGGGCTGACGAAAAGAAAGAATATCGAGCATTTGCATTTTGAGAAAGAAAGTACATCAGAACGATATATCTCATGCAATGACAATAGATACTATATGAAGTACAGCCAATAGCAGTTTTGTGTCCTCAGGCTCCGTATTGCCGGGCATCCGTGCTGGAGTGGTTGCAACGACATGCCAAAATGAATCTAACACGTGCTAACTAATTTGCATGCTTCGATGTAAAGATTGAATAAGCACATGACATTAGCATCAGCAATAATAGAGATCATATAAATAGTGGCTACAGTGTACAGCCCCAATTTCATGTTTACCTTTCTGGACGTCATTTTACTTTTGGCTCTTGTTGCATTGGTTTTTTGGATACTGTCAATAACCTCAGTCCTACCAATGGGAGGAGTAGGTTATATATTATTGGTTATTGCTATAATATTATTTATTGCGTGGCTGGTATTACGAGTTTTTCAAGTGGGATGCAATTTATTGTGTTGCAGAAGGAAAAGAAGCAGAAATATGAGCTCTAGAGTTTGAGGTGCTTAATAAATAATCAATCTATAATATATGGTCTGCGCGTTATTAAGAAGGGATGTACGGAGCATGCTAGCTCACTAGGTAATAATTTTACAACTTGCGAATAGAAACACCCAATACCAACATTCGATTTGTCACGGAATTGCACTCGCTATAATATAACTAATATCTGAATATTTGTTTAAACGATGTCAAATTGTTAAAAATATGCCTGGGAAGTTGAAACCTACTTAGCAGAAGTGTAGTATTGGTTGATCTCATAAGGTTATGAAATATGGGATCGCTCTTTCAATTTCTTATGCGTTGTGGAGTTTGACTCATGTGATTATGAAATGCACATGCTAGAAAAAACCCATGTTGGTAATTACTGAAAAATACAGCACATGCTAAATACCAAAAAAGGTATAAATAGCAGCTAGAGCTATCCTATTAAACAATGATGGCTCTATTGGATATTGCTTTATTTTTAGCACTTTTAGCATTTATCTTTTGGATATTGTCAATAACGGCTATTCTTCCGTTAGGCGGCGCTGGATATGTACTATTGGTGATTGCCATTATATTGTTTGTAGTGTGGCTAGCACTACGTGTGTTCCAAATTACTTGCGGTGCATGTAGAGGAAGAAGACGAGCACCGATGTCCTCAAGAGTATAAAAAGTAAATAAAAACTTATTAAATACATTTTTATTGTTCCATTAGATCAAATTGCGATAGTATTTGACGCTTTAAACTTGAAAATGCAGAGTTTTCCTTAAATTCAATTTTTCGGTTATCTTTAAAAATCTCATCTATATATTCTAGTTTATCATTGCCCAACCATGATTGATCACTAATGTCTCCAGCGTACCCGCCTATCCCTACGCAATCAAAACTTGGTGCGTTTTGTTTGGGTACATCTATTGAGTTTCCAAGTAATTGCCTTTGCTGTATCATTGCAGGTTCACATCCATATGTAAGGAGTTGCTCTAGTATGCTCTGATTCCTGTATGGAGCAAGCAGACCTATTTTAATAACCTCCCTTTTATACTTCATCAGGATTTCATTATATTTTATTGGAATATTCACATTATTCGATATGCAGTAGTACACCAGAGCTTTACTAAAAGACAGTTCAACAGAAGTATGTATTTTTATTACTGCAGCTAGTGCAACCTCTACTAATAAGTATCCAATGTAATCATGAATCCACTCAGTGGATATCAAGATGTTAGGGAGAACCAATTCTACATACTCGTAAAAATCACGGCATTTCAGTTTTTTCAAGTACTGGAGGGTAGAATATGGATCATTCTTCACGTGCCTTATTATTATATCTCTTGACCACAAATATTTATCATTTAAGTCCACCTTGAGCAGTGCCCAAAATTCATTATATAAATATATATGCATTTGCTCAACAACAGATGTCATTAATATCATGCTAGGCATACTCTGATGAGCTATTTGCATACGAATGTCAACCCAAAAAGACGGGATTCTTAATTCACCACAAAGCGAAGACAACGGAATAGCGTGTACTTTATCCTGCTGCGAGTCTAAAAGATTGTTAATGAATCTGACAATTGCTAACGACAAATTAGACGCACTGGGATTATCCAAAGACATTAGTGTCAACAACGTTAACTCTACGGACAATGGTACTTTACCTCTTAGTTGCATTGATTGAATAATCTCAAATGCTAGGCCGGTATTCTTTTGCTCGTATATGATATCCCTCAAAGTGATTAATTCAGACAAATTCTCCAATGGAAATAATCGAGATTTCATCCCTTTACCCTTTGAAAATCAATAAATCAAATAATAGTTATTTACTAATGCCAAATTGCAGTCTAATAGTTGGTCTCTTTATGCAACAAAAGCATATGCCAAAATACTGCTACTACAGATTGAATTTCTTTGTAATCACTTTCCGCATAAAAATATCTTTTAAGTGTGTCAGTATAGAGTATAAGAAGTAGAGGCCTCATCAAAAGCTCTAGTCCTTTTATTCTGTAGCTTAAGACCAACATCAACATACTTTTAAGAAGCATATCCCAAATATGGTAACTAAATATCACGCCAGTAAATGTAGACCACGATAGCAGCTTGTAAAACGCACTCTGCTGAGTAAGAAACATACTAGACCAGTGGATAGTCTTTTGGTATACAGGCGCATCGTATAGATGATTTACATATGTGAATAACAGAATTGGACCTGTAATCGGTTCATTCTGAGTGGTATACATCAAGAATATCAATACGTGTATTATCAAGGTTATAAAATTTAGTACGATGGATTGGATTCGTAGTACCTTAAGCATTGACATGGTATACAGCACAAAACAAACAACTAGAACAAAAAATTGTTTGATTGAGCGGTATTCAACTACTTTTTTATTTATAAATCTTATAAATATTGCAAATAGCAAAGGTTCTATGACCACTATAAAATATTGGAACATATCCATGAATACAATATAATAATCTAATAATTGTACCCACGGTTCCTGTAGTTCATATTTGCCAAAAAACAAACTTTGCAATACCGAGACGCTATTCAGAGACAAGTATACTTGTAATGTTGCGCTAATATAAGGTATTTTAGTCATTCCTACCAGAGCATTTAGGATGTATCCCAGCGACAAATGTAATCCCGTTGATTTATCAATACTAAATCCAATAGGTAGCAATATCGAAGATGTTATAGGTAATGCATTTTGTAAAGCGTCGTACAAGAATCCCATTGACAATCTCAGTTAATAAAGTTTTATCCTTGAGACAGTTGGAAAGAAACATATGGGACATGCTCTGTAAAAACTAGACTAGACAATTTGTATCGAAATTTCAAAAATAAATATTCTGTACAGCTATTCTTTTGCCCTTTCATCCAGTCTTTATTTTAGATTTGTACGGTAACTATTGACTTTATGATTTCAAATACAATTCAATCAGAGTT
>JADGIF010000332.1:0-10694 GCA_018985225.1 Amoeboradix gromovi
TACTCGTCAACTCCGCAACTAGCTGAATGTCCACTCGCCTTTTAAATCCATAAAGTAATAAAGCTGAAATAATGTTCAAGTTGTTATAGAAATTTAGTCCAGTTTTTATATTTGATGTCCCAATTGGATATTAAAAGTGCACATGAAGGGTGAAAATAGGATTGAATTCTTTGCATAAAACAAGAAATATTTACTGCGATAATTATAGCATTTTCATATATCCACATCCCAAATATTCCCACACGATTTTTAACTGGCTCTCAAATGGCATGTATTTCAACCATGACTCCAGATCACCCACTGAAATTTTTAAATTCATATCGCTCCACTCGAAAGCCATCTTCTTTAATATTCTACGTCTGTTTTTAACCCACAGCTGACTATATGAATAACCTTTGATCAGTTCCAACGGATGCAAGTAGTCATTCGAGCATTCTTTCAAATATACATGACCACTCATTTGGGAGAACGTAGAACCTTCTGTTCCGTAGAATGCTGTACCACTGCCTGCCATCAACTGGTCTACAAATGCGTAGTACAGATTACCCTTTCCAAAAGCCAACAACTCACTGGATAGATCTATTTTATGGTCAGGCTTTTGAGAATCTCCTTTAAGAATTTGATTAATTTCATGAATCATTAACGGGTCTGTTTTTAAGACATCAGTGTCTTTGAAATCTTGTAGGTAAAATGTGCAGGGATATTTGTTGTTGTGATTTCTCAAAAACACATCGCTACGTGGTGACTTAACATCTGTAGCTACATAAATAACCACAGGTAACTGCTTAGGCAGCAGTTTAATCAAGTCTTTGTTGTAAATAGCATCGTTGGGTGCATCGGATGGACCTGTAGCAAAGCTATCTTTTAGCTCCATAAACCAGTGATTCTGGTATTTCCGACATGCTTCCATCTTCAAATTTATGTCTTTTATTGACTTGATATCATTTAAGCTGGGAGCAGTGGAGAATTCTGGCTGCTTAACCTTGCTGTTAAAATCATATTTCTCAGTCTTGTATTGTTCGTAAATCAGTGAGCGATTCATCGAAGTTGAGAATGGCAGTCCCTTGATTGGATTATCAAGCTGCTGGATAGCTAGAGAAGTAAAGGTCCGCAGCTCCTTGTCAAGGTGCTTCATAAACAAAGAACGGTGTTGAACGAAACTAGATTCAGTAGATCTGTAGTGAACAGATACAAATGAGCCTAGTTTGCTTTTCATACTGTTGGTCATTGAATTAACTAATGGGTTGTTATAGATTAGAGATTTCTGGATGGTTGATTGAACTTTTAGATTGTGTTTTTTATACAAGCCTAATCGCGAACTACCAAATAAGCTACCGAACTGTAGTAAGGAATGGTTGAACTTCTTTAAAAATGAGAACTCCAACGGGATTTTATATTTACCAAGATAACTGGATTGAATTTCGCTATTTAAATATATCGGGGTATCTACTATGGGCTGCCGTTGTATATATTTGTTGTCTTCAAACACTGTGATGTCGAAATACTCGAATTGATGGTGATGAATTAGATCCAAATTTGTGTCAAATAATTTATACGAATACAGCTCATCGTCTTTTATGACTGTGGTATCTGAAATGTTAAAATCAGGGTAGTGAAGAGCATCCATTTCAATAAATGAAATGTTTAAATCTTTTAAAAACTTAAAATCAACAAACATTGACCATTTTGTCAGTTCACGAGTGGGTTTACGACATGCTACATACAAACTATCACGAATGACTGTGGCATTTCCAAGAGCTATACGACGAGTGACCTCATCAATGCATTTACGACGGGTTCGTTGAACTTGATGGGTCCTTTGATGAACTAAGGATTTTAGGTGGCTGTAAGACTTCCACGGCACCGCTTTCCCTAGAAACAGAGGTGGGATTATGAGTGTTCTATTTAGTATGTAGGCTACCAATATAGCATTTTCTAGTCCAATCCTCTGGTTATTTAGACCAGAATGAGTAAGGTAGCTTACGTATTTGGCATCCTTGCTTTCAATTACAGATTGACCTGGCATAGACACATAGAATAATATAGATAGAGCTGTAATGCTGACATAAAGTCTTAACATGTTTTACTTTTGATACCAAAATGATAGTGACGACTTCGAGACGTATTACACATTAACAAAAATTAGACAAAGCAGAAAGGTAATTGCTTAATTTAATCTAGCCAAGAAGTCAGGTTTTTTACTTTTACCTATTCCTAATGTGAGTGCTCGCTTTACAAACTTCTGTTCATTTGTCGGAATTGAAGAATAACCAAACCAATGACTTTTTACCAATATCAAACAATGCTATCATGTTAAGGTACTCAATTACCCTTTTGATATGCCTAAAAGCGCCAACACCGTAGGTTCAAGTGTTTCGTTCTAATTGAGGAAAAATATGCTAAAATTTTACATTTGGGACATCAAATAAAAAAACTAAACTAACTTTCTAAAATAGCTGGAATCATTATTTCAAGTTTGTATTAACCGATAGTAAATTAAATTAATCTTATTGGTTGCACCTTTTGCTTAGACAACAAGAGACCTCGTATATTTTAAAGAGGGGAATGACATTAATGAAAGAAAATTGGTTTAAAAGAAGGACTTTTATTAATAATAGTATTTCCTCTTTATGGAGCACCTCTTTTAAAGACGACTTGGTCTGGTTTTTATATTTGGTGTCCCATACCCAATTGCCTGAACTCAAAGATGGTGACATTTAATTCTTTAAGAGCTTCGCGTTTAAGATAGGCATTTATGCGACATGTATAGAAGTAAGACAGTGATCCGATGTTTAAAAGCTTTGAGTTTTGGTTTATGACAAAATCAAGTCTCGCCACAAAGAAACTGAATTGTCTGTCACTGTTCGAATGATTGGTCACGCCCACACCACACTAAGTCAGGATTGAATGGGATCTGTACACTTTAAGTGTATTCTTTGCTGCTATATGGTCTCCGTTTGCTTCCATAATGAAATTTATATAATTCTATAATTCGATTTTTTAAGAATACCACCACATTGTACACGCTTGATTAGTAAATATAAACTCATTTTTAAAGCATTTTCTGTATTTAATATCACGTATTCTTTTTAGATTTGAAGTATTCTGGACAGAAGTATCTGTAGCCGTTTAAAATTAATCAAAAGAAATATTATCGGATTGCTAAATCTTAGACGATCCTAGAAATATAATAAATTAAAACAGCAAAGCTCATGTTATCATGATAAATAATTTATTCAACTTACATCAGCTCTGCTTTAAATAGTTCGCTGCAAACTCGAGCCCTCCAATAATTCATTTCTTGCTGATTGAAAGTCAATATTCTACATAATTCTGCTGCGTTGTCTTCCTTTTTAATGGTGGAGTAATGCACTGCAAATGATTTAGCACCCATAATTGCAAACATTCCACAATCATTTCCATTCTCCTGTTGTGGGTTATTCGATAGATTTATTAATTCCACTTTGTCAATATGAGACAAAAACGCCTTACCCTCTAAATGTGGTTTATCTTTGCATTCGTTTATCAGGTAGTTTTTTATGTCCCTCAAAACTTGCTGGCCTTTGTAATTGCCCATAGAGTCTATGTATATTATTTTTTTATGCTTTATTAAAACAATCGCCAATGCCCAATGACCCGGATGGTGTATTGGGATTGCTAAAATATGTTTAATAAAAATGTTTACTTTTTTGGTATGGCGTTTCACACGTGAGTAATTTTGAAGCAGAAAAGTGTAAAAGTTTGTGTTGTAGCAGTGCAAATTTGTGTATCTTTTTGTTAGTAGGTACAAGAAACCATTTATGCAGTCATCTGCTAGCCATGTGCCCATATAAAATCGTTTCATTTCATCCTTGGGTATCTCTATCCTGTCTACAATTGTAGGAAAATTCATGGCTATATCACTTGATTTTGACAAAGAATTATGTGAATAGCCAACAAAAGCACAGACATTTTTTGGCAAGCCAATTTTTTGAAAATCAGTCTTACATATCTCAACAGGAGGCATTAAAAGCCTATTAAGAGGAAATAAATCTATAAAGCTTTGCAGTGCATCAACAGATCTTTGTATGATTTTCGATTGATAACTGTAGAACAGAGGAGAGTAACTAACAACATTAGTATTAACCGGTATATCCGTTTTGGATGATTGAGCATTGCTGAATTTATCTAATATTTGTGTTAGTTCCCTTGATTTATTCAATTCGTACTTAATTATATCAGGAAACGGATTTCGTATCTTTTTGGGAAGTTTAAAATCAGAATGACGCATTAAACCGGGGGGTATCTCCAAAGCATACGAACTTTTTTATGGTGCTGTAACTTTAGTAATAGAGATTTAGGACATATTAGAGCTCTAATGATTACAGGATTTGATTTTAGTATATCCTTATTCTATTTGGATAACTGTCATTGAGATAAATGGCTTTTCTGAGATTGCCGTAAGCTATTCTATGCTCAACTTCGTTCTTTCTATTTTGGTATTTAAAATATTTTTTGTAATTTTCTTAGAATAAATTTGGAGAAATGAAACATGCTTCAATCACAAAATGAAAACTTGCATCCAGCACCAAAGAGAGCTAATAATAAAAACAGAAAAAAGAAGATATTGTGGAACCCTAAAAGTAGATGTGAACAGGTTGACAAATGGACTCACGACAAATATGAAAGCGATGACGAAGACGAATTAATTATCATTGGTCTAGCTAATAATACAAACAGAATTTCAGGCATACCCATAAAAAAGTCCAATACCACGGACAATTAATAAATTAAAACATTATATCATCCATCCATATATCATTATCGACTTTGCAAACGCTTTGCTGAGCCTGGTGCACTTGCTATTATCGATAGATTTTATTTTTCCAGTAAAGAAGCTATTATTAAGTTCTATTTAGGAAATTCGATAGATTTGGAAACTTGGTATTAATTGGAGGGAGGCTTACAGCTCGATTGTTTTCTTGAATAAATCATTTATCGCGAATTTGTATATATTTTTGTATAATTTCATGACTTTCCCAGATTTTCTAACAGCTTAAATACTCGATATTCTTCCTTTTCGTAAATGGTAAATGGAATAAATGGATGTTAACCTGAATATGTCAATTCTAAAGAATCACCCACAGGTACAGCATACATTCGTCTCAGACTGATAAGCTGGTCCAAGCATGGAAATTTGATGCCATGTACAATATGTGGCACTTTAAAGAAAACCAATTTGGAGAGCTATTCATGTACATAGTGTCGTTTGGAAGTGGACATGGATCACATGGTACCAAGGAACAAATTCGATGCCATGTACGAGGTACTTTGAAGAAATCCAATTTAGAAACTGAAGCTGTACAAAGTGTTATTTGGAGATAGATAGAGACCATATGGCAGCAAGGAACATATACATCAAGTATCTGCATCCTTATTCAATCCCGCCTCAGGGTAGTGAAAGCGTGAGCGATCACTGCAACGGAGCATCTGGCATTGCTAGTTTCTCTCAGGAAATTGTAGATTTTCTCAGAAATCAGGTCTTTTAACGAGGAGTTTCCACACTTTAAAATATTACCAGTTAAATGCAAGTCTAGGCAAGTACAATATATATACAAGATAAGACTCAGCAAACATAGCACTACCAGATAAACAATTAAATGTATTTATTTACAAACTTCTGGATCTCCGCTAAGCTTTCGAAACTCTCTTTTAATCCCATCATCTGATGTATATGTGGCATCTTATCATAAACAGTGTGAATTGTATTCAAGTTCCCATGTTCAGTAAGTTTATCATAAAAAACTTTGTTGTCATCTAATAATGCTTCATACTCGCCTGTGTTTATCAGTATTGGGGGCATATTACTCAAATCGCCATTTATCGGTGAAAATAGTTTGTCATTTAGCATATACGCTTCTACATCCATAACATTGCAGTAGCATCCTAGAAGCTTGCTAATATCTAATTTGTTATCCAGGTAGTCATATCCATGACTAAGTTTGAATGAATCCCCACTGCAAGTCAAATCAGTCCAGGGGCTTATAAATACAGCACAACTTGGCAACTCCAAACTCAACAACTTCAGTTGTTGCATAACGCACAGCGATATATTTCCGCCTGCGGAATCGCTCAGAAATGCGATCTCTCGCGGGTTTACATCCAAAACATCTATTAAGTACTTGTACGTATCAAGCACATCTATAATTGGACTAGGCCATGATTTTTCAGGTACTATGCTGTATTCAACAAATGCTATACCATAGTCAGGGAATATTGACTGAATTCTAGGTAGCAACAAGGCATTATGATATATAAATGCACCTCCAGGCACGTAAAGGATCCATTTGCTACACGGTCTCTTTTTGGGAACTAGAAATGTCGATTTGAACACTTTTGGACGAGGCCCCAAGTGTCTAATTCTAAAATCCTCATCAAATTGAGAGGCATTATACGGAACGGGAATATTCCATCTCGGTGATCTTATGTTTGTTTTTGAGAATGTATATTTATAGCTTACCACTCCATTTGAATTATCTATGGAATAATACATTTCTTCATCGGGTCTACCGAGATGTAAAACAGATTGTACTTTCATTTTATAGCTCACATATAACAATGCTAGACTATCAGTAAATGCGTTGCACAATCTAAATCTGTGAACAGTGAAAAGCTTGTGGTCGAGTGATTTACGAATGCCGCGAGAAACGCCAAATGCAAACCTGTTCATTTTAGACACTTGTAGATCGTTTGAATATTTATGAGTATATAATCCCCTTATGAATTCTAGGATAACGTGAATGTACATCATAACGGCTGGGATAAAATGATTCATTAATTTACAAAATGTTTCCGAATACGACGTCACGAAATTGGCAATGTGAAGAGGTAGAAGTACCAAAGCAAGTGAGAGAGTCAATAATGGCTATTCTAGTCAGCTTCTAAGCTCAAAAAACGGGACTCCCATTGCTGTTTAGATCCTAAAGATCATCAGAGCTGGGGTAGGCCTAAAATGATTCTTCTTTGGTCTTAAATAAGCTTTTTTCAAATTCAAATAAATGCTAACCACCAGAACTTCTTTAAAGATTTTCTCATTTCAGGAAATTGTGCAAAGACCAAACAACTCTTGAATGTCTTGTAAAAGTACATGAATCTCTATGCTGGCATCGAGAGCCATCAGATAGGTCGCGCAGAAGAGCATATTAGGTATCCTCAAGTGAGTTTTCTGTATTAAAAATTTTCTGGCAGCTTGACTATTTTCTTGAATAAATCATTTATCGCGAATTTGTATATATTTTTATATAATTTCATGACTTTTCCAGATTTATCTAATAGCTTAAATACTAGATATTCTTCCTTTTCGCAAATGGTAAATCAATTCTAAAGAAATAACTAACAGTTACAGTATACAAAGACAAATGATCTTATATACTTACCCTCGTTCAATACGAGCCAGATGCTAAGTAGCTTGTCGAGCAAGGTCGCAAGAAACATGGCTACAATGTCCCATTACGTATTCAAGGAATGTTTGAAGTTCAAGTGCAAACAAAGAGGAAAGGCGATAATCGAATGTAATGAATCATTTACTAGTCAGACATGTACAAAGTGTGATACTCTAAAGAAAACCAATTTGGAGAGCTGGACTTATACCAACTGTCATTTGAAGATAGATAGAGACCATATGGCTGCAAGGAACATATACATCAAGTATATGCACCCTTATTCAATCCCACCTCAGGGTAGTGAAAGCGTGAGCGATCACTGTAACGGAGCAACTAGCATTAGTTTCTCTGTGGAAATTCTCGATTTTCTCGGAAATCTGGACTTTTAACGAGGAGTCATGGTTTAGAGACATTTTTCATAAATGAAGAGAAGGATTATGTGGTTCTATGCGGCTAGAAACTCTGGAAAGTGAGCATTTTAGAGCATTGAAACCCATGGAATCGCGCTCAATGATTTATTTAATTAAATTTAACCTGTACTACTTGCTTGAGACACTCCGTTTGAATGTGGGAATGGTTTGTTGTATTTTTCGTACTGCTGATTCTGCTATTATATTGCACTAAGTTCCCAAAAAAAGATGAGTTTCCGAAACTGGAATCTAATGAGCTGGTACACTTGAAATCAGTAGCTGAACAGCAAAATGATTTATTTCATAAAAAAGGCTATCACGATAGAAAGTACTTTCATAATACAGTATACTGCCCAGCAGACTGCATCTATATTAAGAGATTCGGAAATGTCTTTGAATTAATTAAAGAAAATGAGGTGCTATTTAGTACGAAGAATATTCCTGATATTGTGGACAACTGCTGGAGCAACCATTGTATGGTAGTGTTACTATGTAGACATAATAGTGAAAAACATTCTCTTAAGCTTTACAACTTCAAACATGAATTGCTGTTCATGACTGAGCCTTTTCTATTTGAAAATGGAATTTGGTTTTTGAACAACGGATTCTTTTGCTTGGGTGTATTCAGTATTGCTATTGAGCTGCGGTATTATAATTTGGATGACTATAAGGGCTACCTTATTAAATCATATTCCGAATTATCAGATATTTCTATTTTACCACTGCTTGATAAGGATGAGGCGATTCTATCTGATTTGACGTCTCATAAGGTTGAGCTAATAAGCCATAATCAAATCGAGAAGGTCCTTAGGCTTTTAAGTAGCGAAAATATGACTATTTGTGGAATTAGAAATGAAAACTATTACAGCTTTGATGATGAAATGCATCAAATTGTAATATCAAATGTCGTTATGATATCTAAAATATTCCATTTGGACCCTCCTATTGTCAAGGGTAGAATAACAAATGCTATTTTATACGATACACACCTTATCGCAATTATTTGGCAAAGTGCACATGAATCCTGCATATCCATATTTGATGAGGATTTGGAATCAACTGTTAATGTTATAAAAAGCTGCGTTGTCTATAATGGAGCATTTATTGATGTTCCTATTATAGAGATAAAGTCTTTTGGTTACGGCTTTTTTTACAAGGTCGAATATATCCATATCCCACCACTGATATTCAAATACGAAAAGGACATGGCATCTATTACTATGGAAATACCCATGGACATCGAGCTAGAGTACGTGAATTGTTATTTGAATGATTTTAAAATTTTGTTGATCTGTCCCAAGAGCTTTAACATACTGAAGAAGCATTATGTGCACGTTATTTTGAGTAATGATAAGCGATACAACGCATGTCAGTCTGTTGATTTTATTAGGGAACGGCAAGGTTTGGTTATATACTTTGATACGAGTTTATTACACTCCAGAAATATGACACTTTATCTGCAATACTACAAGCAATTGTTACTGTTCCTTCAAGAACTATCATGTTATGAGCAAGCTAAAACCACCTTTTATGCAGAAGGTTTAGGTGCGAGTTTGGTGGCGATGAATTTGAATGACGATGCTTGTCAATACACCTTGAAGAATGGAACGTACTTGTTTGAGAATGATTTAATAATGCAATCACCGCTGAATTTAATATTTTCGGTAAAATCCGTTATTTTGGTAATTGGAACAGATGAGATAACCTTGAAATACTTACTACATTTGCAAGAGCACTGTCCGAGAGCATATGGGCTACTTAAATAAATTTATCCTTTTTTAACTTGACTTTTTGTTATTTTGATAAACTTCTGATCAAGCGATCATTACTTTTACTAGAAAACACGTCGAAAGTGGGATACGGAAAATGTTGATAACATGAAACCTGTTGCTGAATACCGTTATATTGGTTTATTAAAAAATGCCCGTTAGAGCTTTATAATTACCTTTTTCTGCTATTCATTGCGTGGTGGGTTAGCCGAACATCTGTAGTCTCATTTGATGGTATAAAATATGAAGTTGTACAAATTCTTAAAATCGCAACCTCAGTCCCAATTATGAAAGATTTACTAACATCATATCTTGCTTTTCGCCACCCATCACAATGTCTAAATACAAAATACTGCTTCAAGAAAAACCCCAAAGTTTCTAACTATCGACATTTTATATTATCAACACCATAAGAGATACCATCTGATTTCAGATCTCTAAAATAGACCGCTGTTTTTCTATCAAGTACAAGCTAATTTTTTGTTGAGTATATACAATTGATCTGCCTGGATTGGTGTCTCCTTTGTTAATGAATCCGAATATAGAACTATTGTAATTATATAATTTCTACTTAGTCTAGTTTATACATTTGATGTCGCCTTTTTCTGTTAACAGATCAAACATACTTCAGAATAATGGATGCTTTGGAAAGGGTTAAATTTAAGCAATTTGTCATTAGCGTGGAGATACCAAAAGGAAAGTGTTGCCGGAAACATTGAATGTACATGAAAATACCGTCACACTTGTTATTGACGGAGGAAATGGAAAGAATTTTTTGGAACTCGTTATACAGCTATTTTGCTTACAGTAAAAAATAAATCAACTAAATAAGAGAAGAATTAGTTTGGCTTAAATTTAAGTTTTTGGAGTACCAGCAGAATCTTTTTGAGCTTGCACAGACGTTTTGTAGCCCTTGTATTTCTGCTTGTACATTGCTAAAGAACTTTCCTCTTATACAAAATACTTCGCACTTCTTTGCCTTCAAAAAAGCTAAAACTTAATTCGATTTGTTTACTCACATTTTAAATGCTCAGTCATCATTGACTTCCTCATAATAGTGCTCAGGTATGAATTTCCTAACCAGTAATCCGAAC
>JADGIF010000333.1:0-10686 GCA_018985225.1 Amoeboradix gromovi
ACTCGGAAATGAGAGAGCAGACCAGATGGCTAAGATGGGTGCTCTTTTACATTGCTCTGAATAAAATGTTGCTTATAAAGCTGCATTACTTTAGTCTATATGCAGTGGTTCCAATAAGTTTGGAAGAGCGACCCAATTTCAATAATAAAATAATACCTTCCCTTTTACGAAGACATATCATGCTGTAATTTGATTAATATTGCCTATCTATGGCTCAAGAGTCTGTGAGCAAGCGAGAAACTGGTAAAGAAATGTATGAAAACTCTGAAGAATGTGATTCAACTAGACAGAATTGCGATTTGTAACCAATCCATACTAAGAGTAGAAATTAAGTACTATTATTTATTGCTAGCGCAAAGAGAGAAGCAGAGTACTTTTTTCGCAATTCTAAAACGTTGGCGTTATTATTGCCAATCCGATTGTGAGAAATGACTTAAAGACTGTCTTACACACGCTGATTTCTGAAAACATGAGATACGCACATGACATATGAAAATAGAAAGCAGCGTGATAAAAATCTGGTTACTTAAGGCATTGTACCTATAATAACATCAGAAGATGCCAAAGTAAGGCCTGAACAAGAAGCCAGCGTATGGTTTAGGTAGAATTTGCTGCGTTTTCTTAATTCTTAGCTTTTGTCTTGCGAGAAGGGACATAATGGACGGTAAAAAATATATTTTGAAAAACTTATTTTATTGGTCAATCTCGGAATCTTCTACAAGTTTTATACATACATTAAGCTGCGGTAACACTTTCTCGCCACATTTATATCGAGTTAATAAATCGTCAATATATTGGGCAGGTCCCAATTGTACTATTTGTTGGATGACTATCTTATACAACGCCGAGGGTACATTGCCTAGCTCCCTGGCCTTTCTGAAAAGCTCTTTTTCCTGTGTTAAGCAGGTTATCTTTAATTGTAAAATAATTTTTGCGATTTCAAACAATACATTTTGCCGAGAAGGCATCGTAACAGAAGAGTAAATTAAAGATTTGGATACTAGATATGGTGTGTTCGGAGGATACACGTATGGAACAGATTTATTACTTCGCACAAACTTGAATACTTTATCCAGCATGCCCATTGTTGTAGCATATAGTTTGCGAATGTTAGGGACCACGATCTCCTCTAGTACACCTATTTTAAAACTGCATTTTTTCAATACGATGAAAGAGAATTGACTAATACATTCAATACTGCCAGTACTCATCTCCCCACATTTATCAAGATATAGCTTAGCTTCCTTTGAGTATTTCAATGCTGCGTCTATGTCACCAATATCTCGGTATGATTCGGCCAACCAGAACAAGTTGTTGGCCAGTAACTGATCTAATACCAGAGGGTGTAGTGTATAAATTGGATTAAAATTCCGCAGCATTGTAATGCTCTCTTCAATTGCACAAATAGCCTCTTTTGGTTTCTTTAAGAGCAAATGCAACATGGCGCACTAAATTAAAAATGAAGTTACATGGGTGTATTGTTCGCTAGTCAATATAGAGGGCCCTATAAATTTTTTAATCAAATCTAACTTTTGAGTCTGCAAAGACTCTACCAACACAAAATCAGAGTTTTCTACTACCACGCATTCACTCAATATGTCTAGGATTTTAATCGTAGCAGGACTGGCATACCCAACGTGATATTCAATTATCTGCAAACAGCTCTCAATCAGTGATGCAACATTACCGCCACCTTCGCCGCAAAGCAGTTCGACCAACTCATGCAAAGCCTTAGCTATAGCCCACGTCGAGCTAGTCTCCTGCGCTAACGAAATACTCAGGTTTGTTAATTTTAGTGCTTTTGAAGGTCTCTCTAAACGTAATTCATTCTCAGCTTTAACAATAAAATCACGTGCTAGTCTGTTGCTCTTCTTTAGAAATTTAATGGTAGAATGATGAGGCACATGCTCACCATCAAAATGCTCATAGTGTTGAAAGTATTCTCTGCTCAGTTGTGACATTGGATAAAATGAATCAAAGTCGTGGCTGGTCAGGAGTTGATTTTCGAGCACGCTCATAAAACTATGACCTTTGAAAGTTGCTCCAGTTTTGACTTGGGCACTAAAGAACAAGCTACATCTTGGGATAGAAGTTGCATCATTCTCGGTGATATCATAGTCATACTTAAAAGATACCAGTGGATTCAGCACGTCTTTCCAAAATTTGAGTGATTCCTTGGAATGAATAGCTAATTTATTAAACAGCCCCACTACTATCTTGTTGATCTCTAAATCGATAGAGGATGCACCCATGTTGTAAAACGTAATAATTTTCTTCCTTACTTCATCATTAAGTATCACTTTGAAGGCTCTGCTGATCATTTCGATACAGCACAAATCACGAATAAACGGAATCCTTGACTTTTTAGCTATTTGGCCCAAGAAACATATGTTTATACCGTGCTCATGCATTAAGTCTCCCATATGTTCACCATCTAATGGCTTAATTACTAGAGTATCGAGCAGCGATACAAATTCGGGAATAATGGTATCTAATAATTGTCGACTAATAAAGGATTCCGATTTGTTGGACAAGTCTCGCTGCTTTAGAACAAACTCAGGTCGTGCCACGTGTACGGCATTCTTATAAACCATGCTTGGTAAGATGCTATTCAGATTAACTACGTAAAATTCTGATTTAGAGGTGAACCCTTCTAAATCTAGATAGTCGCTGTTGCCGCTACTATCCAATGGCTTTAAATGTAGTTCGGCCATTGCTAGATTAAATAGATTAGTAAATTCGTTATCTGAATGAGTCTTGTTATGGATAGCCTTGGCCTCTTTAAATGGCAAGGTGGCATATCCCACAATTTTAAATCCTTTATATTCTACGCTTCCCATCAATGCACTACAAATGCTAGTATTTGTACTGGAGAAGAGACCTGTGCTTGATAATTCGCTGTTAATACGCTGATGAGCCTTGGATATCAACTCGTCGGGCTGCTTCAAATACTCACAAGCTAAATAAAAAAATAGTTGCCCAACAAGCCACCCGTTTTGGGCATTTTTTGGTATAGGACTGTTAAACATTCGATCTATCAACAATTTACCAAAGTGCTCCAGTGCCAATCTGAATTTGAATTTTAACTGATGCAAATCTGTCAAAGACTCGCAGCTAAGTTCATTTAGAAATCTTGTTCTTAGTTCTTGGTATTTGCCATCCCAGTCAATCTTTAAATTAATTTGAGAGTCCTTCAGAAATTGATTTACATAAAAATCCATGTTATCAGTATTTTCAGCAGGCTCAGGTAATTTTACATCAGATAATCTAGCTGCGCTATCCCTATTAGCAAGTACGGATGCTGCGTTTTTCTCTTTTTTATTTGAAATATTTCTAATTGCAGCAACAAATTCCTCCCTTTCCTGTAAACTCTTGGTAGCAATTAAATGAGTATGGGATTGAGCTTTTAGTTTAAATGGGTATATTCTTTCCAGCAAATTGTTGGTCGGACTCAATATTTCTATTTCGATATTTTCATTTAAGGGTATGATAACACTAGGGTTACCATCCATTCTATCAGGAAAAAGATTCATGAAATAAGAACCTTCTAGGTCGACAATGGTGGAATATCTAGATTTCCATAATATTGATTTCTTGTAAACCCAGCCTTTTTTTATGACTTCTACTTTCATTAAATGTTGAAACTTAAGGGGTTTTAAATATTCAGAAAATGATCCTAAATATAATTGCAAACGTACTGATTACGGTACTTCATTTGCACTGCTTGTTTCTTTTGAAGCTCTTCCACAGCTTTCCATCGCATTTAAAAGCCATATTGATCGCAAATTATTGGCAATCAGATTTTATTGTTGGATTGTACAAGATATTTAAGATGTGTTATAATACCAGCACTATGACCAGCGAGCTACTAAGAATTGTAGAAAAGCAACTTAAAATGGAGAAATCTTATAAGTCACCTGAATTACTGCCAACAATATCTACTTTGATCAAAATCGATCACTCTCTGCTCTATTCCAAAGAACTGCATTTGGAAAGAAGCTACCTTGAGTCCACAGAATGCTCTATATTAGAGCTCTCTCAAGCTATCGCATTCAAAAAGAGGTTTCCTGGATTTGGAGCTATTGATTCTTGCCACGCTTTAATCTTGTACCACAGCTTATTTGTGATTCATCGCATTAATCAGTCCCTGTATGAAATAGATTCCATGATAAACACCAAGTACGATCTTAATAATTCTGCTCATGCTCTGAAAATGAAGGTAATTTGGGAAGGCCTAAATACTGAGAGTATCGTCAATAGTCGCTCTTCTAATCAGTGGGTATATATTGGTACTTTTTGTTAACATAGGTTTCCAAAACGAAGATCCAAATATTGATTTTAGAGGAATGGGTGCATTTGGACTTGATAATTTACATTATTTTGTAGTAAACAGAAATGAGGAGGCTAGGGCTATGCTGAGTGCTTCTCACCATCCTATTACTTGGTTCAACATGGGCATTGTGTGTGTCAATATTACTCTGTTTATAGTTGAGTTACTGAACTGCAGACTGTTGCACCCTATGCTTTATGCTAATTATTTACAGCTAATTCAACCACATAATTTGATGCAAAAGAACTCTTTAGTTCTACATGTCATTCGCGATCTTTATTGCGTTTTAAACATAGAGTTTATGAATAAATGGCAAGACGAAGAGTGCACTTTGATTCAGTTTGACAGTTTCTTTAAATTGTTTAGAGCTGGAGTCAAAAGGCAATTAAAAATAGATTATTTGAAATATTTAATAAAAACTTGATTTATTCCAAAATTAGTTGCATTAGTCTTCATCTGTGGAATCATCCATGTTGTTTATACTTGTGGTTCTAAACATAGTGTTCAATCCTATCGGGAAGTTATTAGGCACAAAAAAATCAAGCTGCAATATTTCGGACTTTTGATTCCTACATATCGCAATTATTATATGCCTACTGGTGATCTTAATTCTCCATACATTTGTAATTCCAGTAACTAGATCTCTGATAAATTCACCGGTTTGTATGTTGTACAACTTCACGATTCCATCACACCCGACCACCAAGAAGTGGGTATTGTGTGCCATACATGTAATTGCAGTCATATTAATTTCTATATGATGTAGAATTGGGAAAGTAGTAGGTCTATCAACAGATTCATGTATAAAGGAGTTTCCAAACATTGCATTTTGAACGGTATGCCTGTACATGGCATGAGGAAGATATACATTATTTATTGGAAGCGCTTTAAAGGGATGTAAGCTATACATTCCATATACCTTGCGAGTGCTTTTGTCATGTTCCATTTTCAACTGTAGAGCAACAAAATCCCGAGGATACACCCCAATAGAGGAATCGGCACTAGCGCTAACTACGTACCTATTAGACTGGTCGATTATACCAACCAAGGATCTATGGTGCTCCAAGATGTACAAACATTGACCTGTCGTAACAGACCAAACACGAATTGTGTTATCCAGCGACCCTGTCCATACATGAGTGCCGTCACAAGCTACAGCATAGACCTTGTCCTGATGTCCTATCAGTTCGTGTAACAATTTGCCATTGTAATCCCAGATACGGGCAGATCTATCGTAGCTTGCAGATACAATTATATCTTTTGTACATGACAGGCTCCGAACAGAATCACCATGACCATTCAGAGTGAACAAGCAGTACTTGTCAATATCTGTTGCCAAACCATTTCCTGGGGAAGTATTAGGGTTCGTGTTTATTCTAGAACTACGTCTCAATGGAGTGGTAGAACTACCTGAAGTATCATCGGACTTGTTCTCTGTGACTAAGCGTTGCAGATCCCAGATCTTGATAGATTTATCACGACTACCGCTTACCAAAACCCAGTTTAAATCAATAATGTTTACACTTAAACAGCGTATTGTACCAGAATGACCGGTTAATACACATAAATAATGACCAGTTAACAAGTCTACAACGTGAATGTTGCGATCGGTAGAACCGAGGCATAATATATGCTCAAGTGCTGCCAAAGCCCAAATTCCACCTCCAAATCTGTTAAAAGTGTGCAGTCTTCTACTTGAATCACTAATATTGCCTTCAAGAGTGCTAAGCTGATGGACACACACAACTGGCTCATCAAATGAAACAATTAAGCCCTGGATAAGTCTGTTTTTATCTCTCCATTCATGCAACAGCATATTTGTGACTACATGAGGTGGACATTCTAAAGTATTTGTTCGAAACTGGCCATTGCATGTAGTATGATATATGTAAAAAAGCTTCAGGTATTCTTTTTTATAATCAAAAATTCCGAACCTGTCAAAATCACGAGCAATTAGCTCTTTCCATATCGGTTGCTGATTAAATACGTGACTGAAATGTTTATTAGCTAAGGAGCAGTTGAATATGTCATGAATAGTTAGGTATCTTGAGACATAAATGAAAGAATCAAAATCCCTCATAGAGTGGTTTCGTTTCAAGGGTATGGGTCAGACTTTGCGAAAACATTCCAAGTGGGACACCAAATATAAAAACTAGACTAACTCGTTTTTAAAGGTGCACCATACGCAGGAAATGCTATCATTAATAAAAGATCTTCTACTATACCAATTTTCTTTCACTGCTTTCAATCCCCTCTTCAAAATAAAACTAGAATACCCTGCATCTCGTTCAAATATATGAGGTCTTTGAGCATCTAAGCAAAAGGTGCATTTTCTTAGACGGTACTCTTTTCTAGAGTCATTTTGTAATGTTATACTAACACCATTACTCTTGTCTATTCTAGTTTTTACAGAGTAATAGTGATATTTTATTTGAAATAAAGATTGGATGAAGAGTAAGAGAATAGCTGAACAGAATATTTATTTTTGAAATTTCGATACAAAAAGTTATTTATTCTCCTTTCATACTCGTCAAATCCGCAACTAGCTGAATGTCCACTCGCCTCTTAAATCCATAAATTAATAAAGCTGAAATAATGTTCAACTTGTTACAGAAAGTTAGTCCAGTTTTTATATTTGATGTCCCTTATGTATCTCTTGATGATGTCTTCAGACTTCTCATGTACAGGCTGAGATGGGTTGGAGCCATTGCGAGAGATGTGACCAACTGAAATAAAAGCAACTGATGCAACTGTAAAAGCCATGTGATCATTATAAATGTTTTACTAACCATAATTAGTTACTGACCTCCTCCGACTACTAATTTTTTCAAGGAATCCATAAATACTTGCATCGATACATCATCTGTGAATATCGCTTGTCCTTGCTGATTCTGCTGATAAGTGCTACTTGGATTCAATCTTGCTAACAGAAATCTTGCCTGAGAGGTATTCTGATCGCATACAATATATCTAGGTACAGGGCACCTATCTACCAGTACTTCCTTGGCATCTATCTCTGGCTGTTCCATCAACTGCTTAATGTTGCTATACTCCTCTTGTTCTTGTAGTCCTTGTTTAATCCATTGTGCAACCTGGTCTCCTCTGTGAATCAGCAAATGGAAGTAAGTGTCCAAAAGCAATATAGTGTCTGAAGTAACACTTGCAGAGTCTAGTAATACAGGCTCGGGCTCTGTCGGTGTGTTGTAATTATATCTCATCAGACTAGGCTGTATCATCAAAATGCATTCACCTACTACTTCACTATTTAGCGCGTGTCGGTAGAAGGCTGTCTCATCCGGTGAATTGTTAAACACCTGCAAGAACTGCGACCTCCTTAAGTGAAATAAAAATTGGGGATACTGGCTGAATAATGGATTTAAATAAAACGAAGACGGATCATCCTTTTGATAATCTGCGCATCTTTGGCACAACTTAATCAGCATTCTATCTAACCATCTTAAAACATCCGCTACTTCATCCACTTCAGCTTTGCTTGTAGCTATCCTGGCCATTGCTACTATAGCCGCCTCTTGGTCAAACGAGCTTAAAGAGTCCTGTCCATCAGGTGATTGTCCAAAACTAAATTAGCATTTAAAGTACTTGCGAGCAATTGTGGTTACTCTACAAACAGTCTCACTGCCAGATTGAGTATTTCTTTGATAAATAACAACAAATTGTATGTACCCAGTTGACTTGCTAGTAGGCTGTTGGTTGCCGTTTTCAAAGTAGAAAGTAAAATTTGAATGATTACTTAATGATGACATTCTGAATAATGAGGTATTGCCAACACCAACAACAGAGTCACCTACATTGACGCTTTTTTTACAGCAAGATTGAACATTACCTATACAGCCAGTGACTTTGATATCTGTACTAGTAAACACCTCTATAGTACAATTTAACCCAGTATCTTCAATCTCCATGAAGAACTTTAACAAAGACTGTTTAAATATAGATGTATTAAAGCTATCGCTTAGCACCATGCAACCATTTGTATAGCCGGCCAGCGATCTCATCTCAGCCAATCCCACTTGATCTAAACAACCGGTGTATAAATCAATAACATGTCCGTTCTCACTAGCACGCAAAGCTAGTTCATCATAGTGCTTAGTAGCCTTTTTAAAGAACGTAGTAGATTCTTTATCGATGTCGTGATGCGATCTAAGGTGTAATTTTAAGGGGATTTCAACAATCTGTCCTGGGCCAATTGTACAAGGACCACCAAGGAAAGTAAGAATACGAGCCCCTGATTTAGGGACAAGCTGCTCCAATAGACTCGTAGCCACACACAAAGCAGTACCGGTACAGGTTTCAAACCGTTGATCAATTGGTGTAGCCCAAGGTGAAGGCTTTAAATTCTCAATAAAGCTAGTTAGTTGGAATTCAACCTGGCTTAAAGGGGCTAGGAACTTGGCAGAAGGCTGGTTCAGATGTAAAATAGTGGCAATATCCTTGCTGGTGTAAGGTTTAGCCTTGAAAGCGTAACATCTGGTTAAGCCCATAATATCAGATAGATCATAGAGAAAAGTATGCTTATGAAAAGTAATAAGACCAACTTGAGTAGATTCAGGAAGCAATTGAATTAACGCTAGCAATGTTTGTTTTAACGCTGCCAACTCAGATTCTAAAATTGATAAATCAATTACAAACAACAGCGTCATAGGCAAAGACTGCTTTAAAACAAATTCATTGGTGGTATAACTGGGATGAGTTTCTGGCAATGGAGCTTGTTGGTTAGCAAGAAGTTGCTGAGGGATCATATTTTTATACATGCAGAACAAGCAAGAAAAAGATCCATTTTGTTCGATTTGAGTAAATGGATTTAATACAGCAGAGCAATTTGTACATCTGACTGGCTGATATAATCCCAACTCAGGAAAGTCTCTAATATTCAGAGGGGAATAACATACAGCGGTAGGAAGAACCAATTTCGTATTAGCTTGTTTACAGTTCGGGAGTACGTTCCAAGTCATTCTTACACCGTCGTTTGCTTCAATTTGATGATACACTTCCATGTAAATATATGTTGCGTTTGGAGGAGAATAGAATTAAAAAAGCAAATAAAATAATTCAGATAAATTTATTTATAGCACTGCCGACAATTTCTAGGCTTGATCATTTAGTGCCACGCAAACAACTGCTTTTTGGTGACCGGTATATTGGCGAATGCTCTCACCTTGATTTATGTCCCATAGTCTTGCTGAATGATCGCTACTAACAGAAACCAGATACTGGCTATCTGCGGAGAACCTGCAGTCCCACACCCATCTTGAGTGTCCTTTTAGTGTTTTCAATTCACTTAAATCATCGGGATTAAACAATTTAATTGTAGAGTCGGCAGAGCATGTTGCCAGCGCCTGTCCATTTGGCGACATCATGCACTTAAGAATGTACCTGGAGTGCGCTGCAACCTCTTTTGTTAGCTTCATGGACTCATTAATCATAATTGCATCATCAGTTTTCGGGTCATCAAAATTCTCATTTTCCCACTTGTAGAGTGTTCCGTTGTTGTTCACAGCATATAGCGCACTGCCATTGGGACTAATTGATACACTTCTCATCGCTATATCCTCAACTGGACATAGTTTAAGAAACGGTCTAAATTATTAATGATTACTTTTCGTACCTTATATCCCACATAACTATTTGTCCGATTTGATCAGCTGCGGCTACAAAATTCTTGTGAACTACCATGTGATTTAGTGTCTCATTATGCGGTATGATTTTGGGTGTGTTATTACTTCGCAAATCAAATAGGCGCAGATCTTGCTCACTACAACTTAATAAGCCAGGACCAAAAAAATAGTTACTAACTATGTTTCCAGGGTGATCTAAAGTCACCAAGGGCTTGGTGGTCGATTTTGTATCGAATAGCTTAATTATGGAATTGCCACATCCTACCAGGAAATGCTTGTCTGCGCTAATATCCAGACAGTTTAGATGACTCTCAGGAAATGGTATTGTTTTGGAGGTTAGCCTTGTCAGCGCTTCCCAAAACTTAATTTGAGAATCAAAGCCACCAGTTACTAAAATTACAGATGATTCCATGATAGTCGCAAGGAGGTTAAGATTTAGCTAAGCTAAATAAGGTACATAAGAAGGTATAGTACAAGAATTACTGATATTGGCTGTTGGAACACGCTACAAAATTAAGACATACTTTTAAAACAAATGTCTCTGCAGCTTGACCATTTTCTTGAATAAATCATTTATCGCGAATTTGTATATATTTTTGTATCATTTCAAGACTTTTTCAGATTTTCTAATAGCTTAAACACTCGATATTCTACCTTTTCGCAAATGGTAAATCAATTCTAAATAAATAATTAACAGGTACAGCATTCAAAGACGTATGA
>JADGIF010000334.1:0-10675 GCA_018985225.1 Amoeboradix gromovi
AAAGACCTCATATATTTGAACGAGATGCAGGGTCTTTTAGTTTTATTTTGAAAAGAGGAATACAATCAATGAAAGAATCTTGGTACAATAGAAGATCTTTTATTAATGATAGCATTTCTTCCGTATGGTGCACCTTTAAAAACGAGTTAGTCTAGTTTTTATATTTGGTGTCCCACATTATAGCTATGTGAAACTGTGAAAAGAAAAATCATTGAGTTCTAATGACGCTAGGAAAATCTAGAAAGTGAGTATACTGGAGCAATTGAGCTCATGTAATCACACCAAATGGATCATTCATCTAAGATTGAGACCCACCTTCGCTGATCAGCTTTCTGTTAGGTACCACTGGGTTCCTGACTATATGATCCTTATCTCTTCTCGTAACGAACAATTGTCTTTTCTACTTTGTTATTCTACGTTCACATAGATCATATCGGTATGTTGTCATATTCAGAGATGTAAAAAACGCGAGAGACAATAATTTTGTCTCTGTAACTATGATTTTTTACTATTGTTGTTAGTATAATGAGTATAAGGAATAAAGGAGTTTTTGGCTGACAAAAAACATTCCAGGGAGTGTCTCCGGGTTATTGCCGCTAATTTCATAGTCAATTGACCTGAAGCAAAGGATTCAAATGAGCAAATTTTGGACAAAAGTATCTTCCGTTAGTAAAGGAAGTGCAGGATTCACAAAAGAGGTACTAGTTGGTGTAATGAAACGGAAAAATCAGGAAGAATATGTACCGACTGGATTTTCCAAATTTATGGATGCGTTGTTCTTAAATCCTTCTTTCCAGGTTCATTCTGTCCGCGAACTGGAGAGTTTAGCCAGTGACCAGATTAAAAAGTCATTTTCCAAGAAATTTAATTTAGAAATTCATTTATTAGGAGTTCCAATTTCTAGTGAAAAACGCGGAGCAGACTTTCCGATTCTAGATGAAAGTTTCTTTTTCCCTCCTGATCTTGATTTTAGATTTCAAAGACAATTTATTGAGCAATACTATCCCGAGCATTTGCCCAAAGATAAGAAATGTTTTGAGCCTGAAGGTAGATACTTCCCTAAAATGTTTCTTTATCGACTTAAAGAGAATGACACCGGTAAGTTTTTAATATATTACTCTGGCGGTGCTTTCTTATTAAACCATCACACAATTTTTGCACAATTCCCGAAATATTATCCCGACTATAACATCGTTTTTGTTAGTTATGGGTTGGCACCAGAATACTCATATCCTCAAGGTATACTGGATGGCCTTGATGCTTATCACATCATTTGTAATAAATATAATCCCATTTCTATAGTATTAGCGGGTGATAGCGCTGGTGGTCATATTTCACTTCAGGTTGCTGTTTATGTTAAGTCACATTTTTATACCGCAATAGATCTAGTAGAGGACGGTTCAAATATCACGCTGTTTAGCAAATCACCTTCTTGTTTGATGCTCTTGTCACCTTGGAGTGACATGTCACTATCCGGTAGATCCGTTCAAATAAACGGCAACATAGATTCTATAAAACCTAGTTTTGGGCTACACAAGTTTAGGGAACTTTATCTAGGACTTCCTTTGGAAACTAATCCAGATCGAGTAGATTTGCCATTTATGAAATGTACTGATACGCACTTTAGAACGATGCCGTTTTTAACAGACAAGGATCTTAAAAGGCCTCAATTCAGTCCAGTCGAACATGATTTAAGCGGATTGCCCCCAATTTTTATTCAAACTGGTAATTATGAGATATTGATGAATGACAATCAACAACTAGCAGATAGACTAATTAAAGCTGGTAACAAATGTTTATGGAAGGTGTTTCCGTATCAAGTCCACATGTGGCAATCTTTTCCATTTTTATCAACAACAAAAGACAGTTTTACCAGTGGTCGTGAATTTGTGGATGCCAATGACAAGCACGAAGGTATTTGAAATGCCCTTTCGCAATAAAAATTATCTACTACGTTCAAACTCTGATATTCTCGTTTCAAATAGTCGTCGTGCTAAATTTCTTCAAAAATCATCAAACAAGCCACTTCAATGTCTGAAGGTAAATTCTTTCAAAAAACTAAAGTTCATGAATTAAAAGCGGAATTGCTAGATTCAAAGGACTCAAAACATACTAGGAAATTAGCAGCATTAAAAAAGATTCTCGCGAATATGACCATGGGCCAAGACATGTCATTGCTATTTAATGAAGTCATAAACTGCTTAAGCTTTAATAGTCTGGAAATAAAAAGATTAGTTTATTTATACTTACAGCACTATGCTAAGCAAAAGCCAGATTTGAGCATCATGGTGATGAACAGCCTAACCAAAGATATACAAGATATTAACCCATTGGTACAAGTTATGGCAATGAAGACTATACCTTTTATAGCCAACGAAAAGACTACAAACTCATTCTCAGAAGTGTTAAAACGAGTTTTACAGGATACAAACCCTTATGTCAAGAAATCAGCCATAATGTGTGTAGTTAAGATCTCTTACTCATTGGCACTCACAGAAGGTGAACCAGATAAGGACTGGGTTATCAGAGAGGGATTCTTTGACATAATTGTAAGATTAGTAAATGACCCATCTCCGGCAGTTATGACAACAGCGCTAACAGCTTTATCTCAAATATCTGATATCATTCCAAACCTAGCAAAAGTAGCATTCCCCTTCTCCACTGCGTCTAAAATAGCCATAGCGTTGAATGAATGTATAGAATGGCACCAGATACAAGTGATAGAATATCTGATAAACTTTATCCCAGCATCTGAAGAAGAAGCACTTAGTATTTGTGACAAAACCATAACTAGATTGCAGCATTCCAATTCTGGGATAGTGCTTGCAGCTGGCAGACTAGTCATCTACCTGGCTAACTGGATTAATGATGTAGAAACTAGAATAAACATGATTAAGAAAGTCATCCCCCCCATGATTACACTCTTGAACCATTTTCCAGAAGTTCAGTATGTTGTTTTGAAAAACATTCTTCTCTTGATCCAGCAGTATCCAAAAGCATTCAACGGCCCTCAGTTGGCCAAGTCTTTTTTCGTTAAGTACAATGATCCTATTTATGTCAAATTGGCAAAATTAGAGATTTTAGTGCGATTAGTGGATGAGGAAACAGTTACTCAAGTGGTAACAGAGTTAAAAGAATACTCTCAAGAAGTAGATGTTGATTTTGCTCGTAAGTCGGTAAGAAGTATTGGTATATGTGCTATGAAAGTCGAGTCAATGTCATCTAGGTGTATTAATGCGTTGGTTGAATTAGCTAAAACCCAAATATCCTACATAGTACAAGAAGTAATGGTAGTAATGAAGGATGTTTTCAGAAGATACCCCAACAAATATGAGGGATTAATTGCGCAATTGTGCGAACATTTAGCTGTTATTGATGAGCCTGAAGCTAAGTCATCTATGATATGGATCGTAGGTCAATACAGTGACAGAATTGAGAACTCAGCTGAAGTCTTGCGAGATTTTTATTCCAAGTGGGATGAAGAACCTTTCAATGTTAAAATGGCGATTTTGGTTGCTATTGTTAAATCCTTCTTTTATAAACCAAAGGAGTTTGAACAACTGGTCAAGGAAGTGTTAAAAAAATGCTCAGAGAACTGTGACCATCCTGATTTAAGAGATAGGGGTTTAATGTATTGGCGAATGATTAGCAAAGACCCTAAAAAGGCTAAGATTATTGTATTAAAAGATAAACCAGAAGCTAGTGTGGAAACTGCTGATTTAGATGACAATTTACTCACCGAATTGATATTTTATTTCGGTACTTTGCCGTCCATAACTTGCAAAACTCCAAAATTTAAGTCCAAGTTGAAGAAGCTTAAGGGTTATTCAGATGACGATGATCTTTTGAACTTGAAAACTAGTAATATAATTGATTCTCAAGAACATGAAATACTAAGCCCTGATGGTGGATTCAATTCCAGTCCTGTAGATGAGTCCAACTTCTTAAACAAATACAATCAATATTACAGTAACTCACAGGACTCGCCAAATAAATCACCAACTGAGTATTATCCACCAGAAGGAAGCAGCCCGATTCCTAGACTTGAATACGACGACAAGGATGATTCCGGGGATGAAATAGACCCAAGGGACATCTCATCAACGAAAAGTATAAAGAGTGCACCATCAATTACCCGCGACTTATGGCTGACAATGGAAAACGGAAATGGAATCACTGCCGAGGGTCACTTTTTTAGAAGTAATGGATCATTATATGCCTTGCTAACTATAACCAATACCACGTTTAACGTATTTGAGGGATTTGGGCTTTTTTTCGATAAAAATCATTTTGGATTATCTGCATCGCTGATACCAAACGGAGCCGTTTTACCGAGCCAGAGTAATGATTTCAAAATTCAGATTGTTATAAACCCATCAAAGGTACTTAAGAAGGACATTTTTGACAACTTCAATATTTTGAAAACAGCATTAACATCAACGCGAGGAAATTTCATGTTTAATGTTAAGGTTCCGCTCAAATATATGACTTTGACAAGTCCGCTGCAAATAACTTTCGAAGCTTTTATGTCAGAGGCCAAGGAACTGGCAAAGAGTGGGCCGTTGGTAAAATCAGTACTGCCTCTAACTGTGATTAGGCAAACAATCCCCAGTTTCGAGGATTCAGGATTATTGATAGTTAATTGCACTGAGACCAATGTATTCATCAACTAACTCAGGGAACAAGTTTATACATTCATGCGATATTTTTAGATGGTAACAAGTTTTACTGGATTGTTCAGTCCTCAAACAATCAAACAGTAATAAGCATGAGATCCACTGCAGGTTACGCTAATGAAGCATTCAATGTTGCATTTTGGAGTGATGTTTTATGATTAGAATAAATACATTTATTATATTTTCAAGCAAGAACGCTAGTCAATACCACAGCTAAGATAATTAGTATAAATAACATACAAATCGAAGAATAGCACATTCGTTTGCGATTCTTTTTCTGCTGCTTTAAAGCTTGGTCCATTTCTTGGACACCTTTCTCGGTGTAATCTACAGCAGCGTTGACATTGGTATCTATCCTAGCAATCATATCGCCTTGTTGATTAACCAACAGGGACAGATCTAAAAACAGTTGATGCATTTCAATTAAGGATTTCTCAATGTTCATCAGGTCTTGATGTCGCTCTTGAACATCAGTTAATACACGCTGAGCTTCTCTTTGAGATGCGCCACCCATCATCTAGATTAGTAAAATATGACCTGCTGAGAAAACACTGCATCTGGGTTAGGAGAGTTAATTACCGTTTCCAGTTCTTCCTTTGTTGCATTTGGTTTCACGATCTTGTACTGTTTCTCTATTTTACTCTTATATTTGTCCTTAAATTTAGTCTGTATATCATTGTACTTCTGAACAAGGTCTTGAAATTGTTTAGTAACTAGTGCATGCTGAGTTACTCTGATTCTAAAATCATTTGTTTGGTTTTTGCCTGATTTTTCCAAGTCTTTGTTTTCGACATCAATTTCTTTTAATATTTTTCGTATTTGAAAATTTATTCCGCTAATATCTACCATCAATTGCTCTACAATATCTCTATGTTTCTTAGTATCATCTTCTGTTACAGCTTGAAGTGATTTACTATGAGACTCATCCATTTTATCTACCAAAGATTTTAAGTTTCCTAATAACCCTTTTGTATGCTCTATTCTCTTTAAAAAATCGTTGCTAATCCCTCCTTCTTCCGCTTTTACAAGGGAGTTAGATCTATCCACACCAGACTTCAATTGAGCTGCTCTATCAACCATCGCGTCAATGAAATTTCTGGCCTACACTAGAAAGCGAATTTCACAAGAAATTGTATTTATTCAAAAGCTATTTTGTAAACAATTAGTCTTCCGTACAAATCAGATAAATTGGAAAACGTTAATTTCACTTTCTGGGTCGAAATTGAGTCAAATAAAATTGTCTGGGTTTGATTTGTGTCTTCTGTCATCTTCTCTATGCTAATTTTAGGAGTCTTTATACTCAAATTGAGTGCAGCGAATCCGCCTTGATACTGAACTTTTATTTTGCAGAAAGTTTTTACTTCTTCAAAATCCACCAAAATAAATTGAGTTTCACCCGCATCTGAATACCAACACTCATCGTCATCATTCAAAAACGCAGTACAGTTGAATACTGTAGATCTATTAACAGATGATACTTTAAGTTTCATTTCAACCTCTGAGTTTTATCCTAAACAATTAATTGCCTATGATGAACTGGGATCAAAGAACTTACATTCCAAGTGTTCATTAGACTTTGAATCACATGATGTTCAGCATCCTGCAAACTCACCTGATGATTTAATAAATTTTGTAAGCAATCTGTCTTAACGTCTTTTAACCCGCATGGTACAATTCTTTCAAACCATGGAAGTACTGAGTTCTGAACATTTAGAGAAAAACCATGGCTAGTGACAAATCGCTGCACATGGACTCCAACCGATGCGATTTTGCGTTCAGCCACAAAAACACCATTATTCACTGTTCTTGTGCCTTTGATATTTTGACGTCTTAAAGCACCTATAACTATATCCTCTAGGCTATAAATAAAGTCTTTTATCCCTAACCTCAATGATTTTAAATTAACAATGGGGTACACTACCAATTGTCCCGGTCCATGAAAAGTAGTTTGCCCTCCTCTTTGTGTTTTAGCTACATCGGCAATATTTGACAGATTTGATGAAGTCTCTAGGTTTTGACGTCTTCCATAAGTATAAACCGGATAATGTTCACAGACTAATACTGTATTTGGTAGCAGCCCTAGCTGCACTTTTTCGATTACTATAGATTGAACAGATAAACCTCTGCTGTAAGTAATTCGTCCCAAATGACTGAAAATCATAAGGGGTAAATCATAGCATCATAAGTGAAGCACAAGAATCTACGCAACAGATCGGACAAGCTTACAAACTCAGAGCAAAACATATGATGAAGGAAAAAGAGATATCGAGCTACCATCTAGATAGGTGTGTTCTGAGAGGGTGCTAGAAAGTTATCAGTTTAATGAAATTTATTCTGCAAAGCACTCTTTTTTAATTACATGCCCTTCAAATAATATTCCGTCTTTTTCCAAAAGATCCATCTTCTTTTTAGAATCAATGGTCATTTTTTTCTGCTTAACATCTCCATTAGTTGGAACAGCTCTATGAAAATGAGAAATATCGCTTCCATGTGTATTTTTTACAATGGTCCCAATAACTGTCGGTGTTGTGTTCAACTTCTCCGCCAACACCTTGTAGCTCATTACCTTTCCCTTCGGAATCCCTTTACATGCTTTCTCCAATTCTATTCTTACCTGTTTGAATTTTTCAGTATCCAAGTTCTTGCGTGCTGCCATTCCGATGAAAAAGCGATTCTTTTTTATTTATAACAGACTCCACCAATCAGCTGTAAGAATTGTTGTGTTTAGAATTTGGCGAAACTCTAAAAATAGAATCGTCATGAGACATACAATCAGAAACTAGCCCCATCCCATGTAATCGGGTTTTGATTGATGTACATCATAGGGTGTCCTGAAGGAGGCTTTGCATCAAATTTCACTTTGTCATTGCATTTATTTAAGTTTCTTGCTAGCTTCATGGTTTGCCTTTGCCCCTCTTTTTGTTTTCGTACTGCTGTACTTAAGCACGAGTTCATGTAAATTTGAAGGCATGTTGGTGTACACTAAGTTTGACAGATCATTGAATTGGTTCTCAACTGCTCTATTCTCCTCTAAAATTAAAGTTTCTAGCTTACTTCGATGTGCTTCCAAGTATGGATCTTTTATATCCAAATAGTTTAAAACTTTGGTGTTATTTAGTAGTTCTGTGAAGCCATTCACCAATTCATCAGCCACAGTAACTGTTTCCGGGGAAACTGGATATCTTAAATCATCGCTCGTAGCCAATTCAATCATATAAAATCCTGCTGGCGCTATTTGTACACCATTCCGTAACAACTGTAACCTTGGTATGCAGTATCCATGCCTTGGTACCATAGATTTCGACGTTCTAAATCTTACAATAAGAGCTTTACGTTGTCTCCAGCATACTTGCAGTAGAGCGGTAAAGATCTTGCTGCTATTTTTTATTTTAAGATCACTTGGAAAGAAGAATTTTGACTCTTTTAGGCCTATTGGATCCATAGTCAACGGCACAACCTTTAGTATTTCAATACCAATGTCACATATGTTACGCAAAGCTACTTGTTCTTCTGGTGTGTAGACCACCTTTATTTTTCCCTTTTTACCACCCAAATCATCCATTACGTATTCCACAGCCTTGCCTTTACATACAGGGCCAACGATTTCATATTCAGCATCTTCTTGTTCATCTATACTGTTACCAACAATATCGGGCGTGTCCATTGCTTTCTTAGATAAAGTTATTACTTTGGGCATTGAAAATTGCTTATAAAGCATAAAGACCTTGACTCCGATGTCTATTGCACCTAGCTTTAGCGTTGTATCACTACTGGCCTTTTTTGGTTTTGATTCGAAAATGTTAAAATCCTTGGTCATTATCTCGCACAAATTGGAATTTCCTACAAGCTGACAATCTGAGTTCTGATCAATAATGTCATTTATCTTAGTGATAATTATCTTGCTTTGAACGTCATAATTGTCATCGGTAATGAAAACTATACTCTTTGCTATGGTTACATCTTTTATTGAATGAGTGATCAAAAACAGAACCTTTTCAAAATCAGATTTATGATAGCTTTTATGGTCAATATCAAACGATTTAATGACATCGTAACATGATTTTGTAGCAATTTGAAGCGGAAGCACAACACAGACACCATCACTAGAAGCTGATTTAACAAGAATGTCAGAGTTTTGCGAAGATGGCATAGACTCTAATGGGTGATTAAAGACAATGCAACCAATTTTATGCTCAATATTCTCATAAAACAAATCTTTGATTTTATGAAGTAGAAGGTGCTTTGAAAATGTATTGTAGTTAACAACAAATAAGACAGCTTGTCTTCCATTGTCCAGTAAGGTCTCGTAGTCATCTTCAAAGAAATCCATTTGGGAGACAGTACAAAAACCAGAGAAACTCTTTGAAACAAATGTCTGAAAAATGTAAAACAATCTAACTAGTGCCCTGTGTGTTACATATGCTCTGAGCGAGCACTTGTTTGTTGTTAACCTTCCACGCCAGTGAGGTTTAACACCGTTACTTAGTAGACTCCAATAAATTAAAGATTGTTATAGCATGCAACTCCATAACTACAGCAATTGGGTGCAATGGCGTATCCTTGCACTATAACGGTATCGCAAAAGTTCATGGCGAGCATAGCAGGTTTTGGTGTCGCAGAGAAATAATTTTCCAACTGTATACCTCCAACCATTGGATTTAGGATCTTCCCTTCAATTTGGAATTTTTCGAAGCCTATCTTTCTTCGGTTCGTCCATATTAAACTTTGGGTTTAATTTAAATTGCTTAGCTATGCACTTTTAAATTATCAGTTCAAGCTCTGATTGCTGAATAAATTTTGCGTAGGAGACAAGCACTTTTAGGTGGACTTGAACCGCCATCCTATCTATTACCAGTTTAACGCGTTAGCTGATTGCGCCACGAAAGCTCGAGAGACACTTGTATCAAATCAGTTTCACAAATATTAATATTGTGAATGGCCACTGAGCTAACAATTCAAGAAGAAGTTTTGGCTGCGAATTTAAGAATATCTTCCAAAACATTCATGGAGTTGAGGGAAATATTTGACTTAGTTGATTTAGACCATGGTGGGTCCATTCAAGCTAGTGAACTGTCTGAATTGATGAAAACTCTGGGAATGAATGATTGCGAAAGAATTGTTACGAAAATGATGAATGAATTTGGAAAAGATGACATTGATTTTGAATCGTTTTGTAAGTCAATGTGCAAAAAGTCAGACATTTATCAAGACAAGGAAGAGATCAGAGCAGCCTTCTTCTACCTATTTGGCAAGCACAACACAACTGTTAAGAGTATTGTGAATATTCTGCAGCAATATGTTAGCGATCCTAAACTTTTGGAAGTGGTCAAAAGCGTTATTCCAGGTGAAAAGTTAAACGTGCTACAGTTTCTTGATAAGTCCTTAGACTCATTCTCATCTTAATAAAATGCTGCTGTTATGCCTCAAACTTTTTTAAATAGCTATCAATCACTTTGGAATACCCACTATAAAAATTAGACCACCTAACTTTAAGGATGTCTTCCTATTTATTATCGAAGTATTTCTACTATTATGTTTCCTATACCGACATGACCTCTTATCACTTAGTAAGAGATTGTCACTACTGGAATATTTAACTCAGTCCTGTTGTAAAAATTCTGGACTTAATTGGGCTTGTGGCTACTTAAGGGTGATTGAAACAGTCTGGCAAGATTTAAGTGTGACTGCCTTTTAATTCTTCTTCTTTTCCTGAAATAGTAAAGAAATGACAAATAATATACACAGAACACACTATAACAATTGTAAAATGGTTCATGAAACGGAAACATCTGAGGCAATAGATACAACAAATGGGACACCAAATATAAAAACTAGACTAACTCGTTTTTAAAGAAGGTGCTCCATACGGAGGAATGCTACCGTTAATAAAAGATCTTCTATCATACCAGTTTTCTTTCATTGATTGTATTCCTCTTTTCAAAATAAAACTAGAAGAACTTACATCTCGTTCAAATAGAGGTCTTTGAGCATCTAAGCAA
>JADGIF010000335.1:0-10662 GCA_018985225.1 Amoeboradix gromovi
TAATTAGGCTAGAGATATTTTAAGGGAAAAATAAAAGTAGAAAAATAATGAGTTGCTAGATTTGCGAAACTTCATTAGAAAGTACCCAAATTATAATTTCCAAGTTTTCTACTAGACTAGCACACTAGCATGAACAGTAACGAGAATGAAGAATAAAAGTATTCAGCAACCTCACAGAGGTCCAAAGTTACAACGTTCTATTTACTGTGGCTTATTCGTTGATATAGATTTGAACTATTGATTCCACATTCGTCAAGTTATCAAGTCTCGTGATAGCCCTAATAGGCAAATTTGTGGAACTGATAACAATGAGTTTCACCTAGAGTGCCAGCTATGAAGCATAGGACCGTTCTGCCTAAATATATTTGTCTTTTGAAATTTTTATTTTCACAAGTTAGTTAATTTAGCAAGTCCGAGTTATCTGTTGTAAGTGCTACGTACCTTCATACTTGAATGTGGAAAATTTGGATAGTTCCAATGGGCTATGATAGACCTTGAGGTGGCGAACTGCAGCTATCTAACATTATTGAGTGGTATTGAATAAAGTTATTTATTTTTTTATCCCCAATCTTGCTATTTTTCCAACTCGCCATTGCCAAACATGGATCAACTCGAGAAAACTGCAGCTTCTCGCTTTGTTGAATTCGTAGAATCTTTTCAACTAAAATCTAAACATATCTATATTCAGCAAATCAAGTCTTTCAAAGAAACCGACAAAACTACATTAATGATCAACATGCGTCACCTAATCCAATTTGATTCCACTTTCAGTACTGCTATTTACAAGTACTACTACAGATTCCTTCCATACCTAAGTAAAGCGGTTGAGTTTCTAGTATACAAGCATTGTCCTTATCTGTTGTACAGTGATGGAGAAGTGCCTGCTACTGTTGTATCTAACAGCAATGATATAGCAATACAACTGCCAATGTATAATGACAACCATCGCCCTATTCGTAACTTTATGGTTGCGTTTGATCAAGTTATGCAATCCATCCATTTACGTCAATTAAATTGTGAGAAGATTGGCGAGCTAGTTGAGATTATTGGTACTATAACCCGCACCAGTGATGTGAGACCCGAGCTTCTTGTAGCTACATTTACTTGCAGGGAATGTGGACAGGAAATTAAAAATATCAAACAAGATTTCAGGTACACTGAGCCATCAGTATGTCCTGATGAGACTTGCCAAAACAATGTTCAGTTTGATCTTGTTCTGCACTCGTCAAAGTTTATAAATTGGCAGAAATGTCGATTTCAAGAATCTGCTGATGAAATTCCGAGCGGGTCAATGCCCCGTACGATTGATATCATTTGCAGAGGGGACATCGTTGAATTGTGCAAGGCAGGTGATAAGTGTTGTATATCTGGTACACTGCTAGCCATTCCCGACATCAACGCTTATTCGTTAAAGTTGGGAGGGGTTGAAGTTCGCAAAGGAGGAAAGAACCAGAGTACCAACAATCAGGGGGTGAGTGGATTAAAAGACCTTGGCTGCAGAGAGCTAAACCATAAACTGATATTTATGGCTAGTCATGTCAAGGTTGTTAGTGGCATGGTCAAAGCTAATCCACCAGCACCAGCAGCCACAAGAGAAGCTATTGAGTCCACAAGTGATATGTTTCACCAGAAAAGTGCTATTTCTAGAACAACGTCGAGCATTCTACCTACTGAACTACAATCCAGTCCCAGCATTGCTGCTAACGCTGAAAATAACGATGAACTAACCAATTGGCTGGATCCAGATGGCTTAGATCCTAATGAGATATTGGAGAAATGTTTTAATCAAACTCAGCGTAATAAACTACTAGAAATGAGTAGGGATATCAACATTTATCAAAACTTTGTAAATTCGTTGTGCCCTCACGTATTTGGTCATATGGATATTAAGAGGGGCTTACTACTGCAGCTAATCGGTGGTGTACATAAACAGACGGCGGAGCACATGCAGCTACGTGGGGACATCAACATTCTGTTAGTGGGAGACCCAGGTACTGCCAAGTCTCAGCTACTAAAGTACCAATGCCAAATACACCCAAGAAGTATATTTACGAGTGGGAGGGCGAGCAGCGCAGCAGGATTAACTGCTAGTGTGATTAAGGATGAAGAGACAAACGAGTTTACTATTGAGGCTGGAGCTTTGATGCTTGCTGATCAAGGCATTTGTTGTATAGACGAGTTTGAAAAGATGGACTTAAAAGACCAGGTAGCCATACACGAGGCCATGGAGCAGCAAACTATAAGCATTAGCAAGGCCGGAATAGTAGCAACATTGAATGCAAGGACGAGTATACTAGCGGCAGCGAATCCTGTTTTCGGGCGATATGACAGTTGCAAATCTATAAAACAAAATGTGCAATTGAGCGGGCCTATTTTGAGTAGATTTGATCTCTTTTTTATTTTGAAGGATGAATGTGATGAAGAGACTGATTTGATGCTGAGTAGGCTTATAGCCAATCAGCACAGACTAAACAAAGTGAACTCGAATGACGGAGTGGTTTACAGCGAAGAAGAAATGAGGAATTACATACGGTTCTGCAAGACTATAAGGCCAGTGCTATCAGCAGATGCAGCACTATACTTAACTAGCAAGTTTAAGAAATTAAGAATGCTGCAAAAGGCAGATCCAGGAATGGGAGATAGAATTACAGTTAGGAGCATGGAATCAATGATCAGATTAAGCGAAGCGCTAGCTAGATTGCATGGCCAAAACGATATACACGTGGAATTTGCGAAAGAGGCGTATCGATTGATTAGCAGCAGCATGCAGGAAATGAAAATGGAGGATGTAGAATTTGATATGGGAGAGTTGCGGCAGGACTCAATGACTGACATCGCACCCGAAAAGAAGATCGTAAAGATCAGCGGAAGCAGATTCAACAAATTAAAGGAAATGATAATTTTGAAATTCAAAGAATACAAAGAGGAAGAACCAATGATGCTAAGGAGCGATTTAATTGCATATATGATGGAGGAATTGGAGGGGGAAATGGGTGATGTAGACGAGATGGTTGAATTAGAGAGAATGATTGTGTGTATATTAAAACATTTGATTACTAAAGAAAAGATACTGATCGAAGACAAAATGGATAGTGCGGGAGAGATTGCAGAGGATCCCAGAATCGGATTAAATCCAAATATGGTGTTGTAAAAACAATAAATTCATTTCAAAGTATTTATTGTGATTTCTTGTGATCTTCTAGTAATTGGTGCATAACCTTCATCAGGTCGACTTCTTCAGTGCTCCATATTCCTTCTGTAGGAGCATCTGGGTCACATATAAGAGTCAAAATAAAGGGATTATAGTTTTTTTGTAAGACGTTGTAATACTGGAATCTTTGCGTTATTTTGGTGTTCTTGCCTAGTCCAAACTTGCCACAAAGATCGCTAGAAATGGTATAAAGCATAGAAATTGCAACATTTAACATGGAATCAGGAACATCATCACATGCTATGCTTAGAAGGACAGATGCATCACTATCTGTAATCATTATTGCCTTCAGACCATACGTGTGAGCAAGAACTTGTTCGCAATAAGACTTTAACTGCATTTCGACTAGGTTTGAAAAATGTTGGCTTTAAAACAAAAATTTTAAATTATAAAAGCACAGGATCTTAGTTAGCTATAACTCAACTCTTTTTCTTGAAAGACATTTGCCTAGGTACCTCGTGAAATCATATAATCATAGATTGACTTACGACTTCAGGATCCAAACGCGAATCAAACATAATTAAAGTAAGAAGAGAGTCTCAAATATGAGTTGCATAAATTATTAACAAACACATTGCTTGAAAATCATTGCTCGTGATAATTAACAATTTTACATCGAGATGTGGCTTATCGTCTCTGATATTCGAATGCTATTATATCACCCGTTCTACTTCGCGTTCGCTTACGGGATGATTCTTGTAAACAGCATTACAAGTCTTATAATTAACTGGAGTTCAATCAGATTCTTTGGTCCAACTAAGACGCAATACATGTTAATAACACTAGACGTTCTGATGATAACCACGGCATCTGTGGTTAGATGGGCTCCGAAAACTAACATCACATGGATATTCCTCGTGTTTTCCACAGCTACTTACGCTCACATATTTACTGTATATTTTTTCTTTCGCTGTTACAAGTTATTGTCCAAAAAGATGCAGTCTTTTGGCTATATCATTTATACAGCATTTTATTTTGTTCTTTTGGCTTTTTTTGCTGGAACCTTTGGTTTTATTTCAACTTTCACTTCTGCCTTTATACTACTATCTGCTATGCCTATTCTTTCTGTCTATACTAACTCATTGCTAATTACAATAATTAGAATGATCAGAGAAAACCCGTTACACAGTACAAGTGGGAAGCAAACTAGATTGATGCTCATATCATACTACACCATGCTTTTTGTAAATTTATTCGCCATGTCAAGTGGAGTTGTTGGTCTCATTGGTGCCTTCCTAGAAAACTCTGAACTTTTTGCAATTTCGATCGCACTGAATTCAAGCATATCTTTTATTTACGCAATCTCCAGTGGAAGTATGATGGCTAATAGATATTTAGATGACAAAGTAATTTTCATTTCCAATTCTGCTATATTTATTACAAAATTAATAGTAAATTAGAATTAGTCATTAACTTTCCAAGTTGAGCCTACCTGACATGAAGCCTCGAAGTCGTTCGTGAAAAGTGGCTGGTAGCTGAATGTTACTTTACCATTCATTTTACTTCGCGTTTGCTTATGGCATAGTCTCTGTTATGAGTTTGACGAGTTTTTGTATCAACCTAGAGTGCATTAAGCTTTTTGGAGGCAGCCGGCTTCAATATCTGTTAATACTTTTAGACATACTTATGATATTCACCGCCGTGGTTGTTAGAACTGCACCTAGAAATACAATATTGTGGCTATTCCTTGTGTTTTCCACAGCTACTTATGCATTTATTTTTACAGTTTATTTTTTTTTCCGATGCCATAGTCTACTGCCCTTTAAAATGCGTTATTTTGGCTATTTTATGTATTTCGTTTTTTATTTCGTGCTCTTAACCTTTTTTGCCGGCACATTTGGTTTTATGTCTACATTTATAGCAGCAATTGTATTGGTTTCCGCAATGCCAGTTTTATCAATTTATACCAACTCGTTGTTTGCTGTAATTATTGTCATGATTAAGCAAAATCCTCTTCATGGATCAAGCGGAAAACAAACCAGATTGATGTCGATCACTAACTATACCATGCTATTCGGCAATCTGTTTGCAATGTCAAGCGGGGCAGTCGGTATAGTTGGAGCATTTTTAGAAAACAGTACAATGTTTGCAATCTCAATTGCGCTCAACTCTATTGTTTCCTTTATATTTGCTATATCTAATGTCTCCATGACTGCGAACAAATATTTGGATGACAAAATGTCCATCACTAATTCTACCATATTCAGACAGACAGAACGTGAAGTTTATGTTTAATAAATTGTGTTTAGCTAACTGATTTATTTACCAATCTCTTTTGCGATAATTACTTTAAAATATTCCAGTTCTTCTTGCATTCTCTCAACCGTTTGTGACCATTGCTGTGATTCCTTTTTTACAACGTATTTAATCCCATTTATTATCACAATTGAGACTTTGATAGGATTTACTATCTCGATCATCTCTCGTTGATGGAAAAGCGCTAAGTCGGCCGTTCTTCTTGCCAACTTTAATCCGGATGAATAATTAAATCGGGCGATGTTCAAATACAAGATATTTAGCATTGAGGTATGGTATTTGGTTATCGTCAGTGGTCTTGGTTTGTTGAAAGTTGTATATTCTAATAAGTGTTTCATAATCTCTTTGTGGGTCTTGTTATCGATAATCCAGTTAGCAAAAGCACTTAAGTTGTCGTTACTTACATTTCTTATCTCTGGCTTAATAGCGACTCTGTTTAAAATAGCCCCCGCCCCCTGAAATAACATATAAGGAGAGACATCCGCAATTGTTAAGCTTCCAAAAGCTTCAATCTCTGCTGCCACCCAGCCTTCACCTGATATAATGTTATTCCAGTTGAACAGTCCTGAATTTGACTGATTTCTCAAGTATTCTCTGAATATTTTGATGCAAAAAGTAGCCATAAAGTATATTTTAAAGATCGGAATGTTGTCAGGCTTTAGCAGCTTCTTGTTCTCTCCCCTAGCGAACCATCTAAAGTCGTAAATAAAAGTATAAAACTGCTTGAGACGAGCTAAAAAGCGGTCCACTGATGGTCCATCCTGAATACCAAACTCGCTCGTAAAATTTAGAAAACTTTCAATAATTCCGTCGGACAAATGCCCAACGTAAAAGCATTTTATAAAATCAATAAGCTTGTCAACAGAGTTGAAATAAGAGTTCCTTAAACTGGCACCGTCTGAATTTACATTTATTGGGATCCTCATGCTTTCATAGTTTACTAAAGATAAAAATACAATAATATTATACAAATCATAAGAATATCTTGGATTAAATTCACTGTTTCCAAACAATATCGCTGATCCTACGTTGGTTGCTATACTTCTATCGGTGTCGTATTGGTAAACCTTTATCAAATCTTCTTCGTTCAAGTAATTAAATACAATCCCATCGTGCTTGTCGCTCATTATCATACAATCTGTTGTGTCCCAAATACCTGACCCATAGAGATGTTTAATGTAATTTTCCAACTGCATGTAATATTATGACACTTGGTTTTAAAGAGACTCCTTTGGATCAGTAGTCATTTGCATTGGTAATTTAATCTAATCTATTTACTCAAACTACTGCTAATTATCTCTTTAATACCTACCTCCTTTATCATTTTTAAGGCCAAGTCGCGCTCATGTTTTAACCCCACTTCGCTACCACCCATAAATCTCAACTCCTGGATTTGATTCCCATTTAACTTGTCCATGATCATCATGTTTATTTCTGTCTCTCTCGTATAGTAACCCTCTATTATCTCACTTATCAATATCATCAAATTTGGTACATCTTTACCTCGTACTTTGTACATGCTAAATTAGTAGCAACTACTCATTTAATTGTCGCTGTGTCAATATGTATTCCTGAACCAGATAAAGTATCATAAACACTACATCCTCAACCATGTGAAACACCCCATAAGTGCCCCCTACAGTGCCGTAATATACTTTATCGTCTTTACGCTCTAAGCAGTTTACTACGTCTCCCATATTGTATCCCTGTATACTCTTTAAATGGACCTCGTTGTTCATCAGATACACTTGTCCCCTGTCATCGCAAATGATTGTCAAGTCCTGATTCAGCTGATCCATGCACATTGTCCACTTGGGCCTGCTGTCCCTGTAAAGCGCTATGCATTTGTTTTTACTATCAATTGTGTACACAAATACACTTCTTATCATGTCTCCTATGAGTATGTTGTCCTCGAATACTTGTAAATCAATCACCCTAGTGAATCTGCCCACGTGTTCAATTAAAATAAACCCATTCAGACTGTTTTTGTATATACTAAACTGGTTGAATTGCGCTATTATCAAGTATTCCTTGTATTCTTTTATAGCTACTACTGGTTGAATGCATTTTATAGTGGCAGTGGTGGTAAACACCCGATCAACCTCATTATAGCAAATTATGTTGACATTGCAATCTACTCCTACCATAAAACATTGGCTGTTGGTATAGATTGCACTTACATTCCCATCATATTGCTGCTTGAGTACTAAATCATCGTTGTTTACATCAAGTAGCGACAATTTGTGTCCTGCTGTATGGTTGACTATCATTATTATGTAATCATTCCAATTTACGTAATAATCGCATTTGTCGTGTTCTGTAATGTAATACTTGTTCAATTCTCCTAGTTCACAGATATGGTATCCTTGTTTAGTGGTTATAAAGTATAGATCACCAAGCATGCATATCTGGATTATGTTTAAATTTAACTTGATGAAGTCATTATTAATCATGATATAACTAACATCGCTGGTTATAAATACATTGTTATTGATCAAGTAGACACTAGTAGGTATGTTGCCGATTTGTATACTGTTTATCAACGCTCCAGCATGTGTGTACACTCCAAATGATCCGTTTATAAATCCTACATAAATATGGTTGACATCCATTTGTATGCTATTAATGTCGTATATGCCCATTGCTGTTATGATTTGGAAGTTCAAGTCTGTTTTATATAGTTGGTCGGTAGTGTATAGTATTGTGTTATTTAATGTGCAGCAATTTAAATAAGGAACTGCAGACTGATGAATTGGTGTATTTTCTTTGACAACATTATATTGTGCGCCATCCCTGCCAAATAGATAGAACACTTGATTGAATAAGCAACAATCTACACTCATACTTATCAAAGACTCTCGCTGTTTTTTTATTTCATAAAGACCTGAAGGGGTGATCTGATACAATGTATTATTAACTGCAAAAAGCTGAAGAGTTGATTCGTTTACCTGACAAGGGTGCTCAATTTGGTTAATAGTCGAGTCGCAATATTCAAAACAGATGGAACGCTGGTTAAAGGATGTTATCAATAAATGCTTCGAAGAATGAACCATCAATGGCAATAAATCAGAATGGATAAAACCATGCTGAATGAAAGGGATTCCTTTATGAATTGACATGGCTTTTGAAGGATAAGCATTAGAAATAGTGTTGGTAACAGGAGAATTCAGATGCAATTTAGTAATTGGTGCTAATGACGAAATAGTATAAATTGGATCAAAAGTACTATTGAAAATGCAAAGATGAGAGTTGTTAAGAGAGCTGCCAATAAAAAAGTACTGATTAAATATAACAATAGTGGAAGCAATAACAAAAGAAGTAATAAATTCAATTTCAAAATCATTTTCCGTAATATATATGTAATAATAGTTTGCATCCATTGTACAGCATATGAGTTTATACAACACATTAAGTTTGTGCTTTGTCATTGGTAACAAAGCAAAGCAAGTCACAATGTGTGGAAATGGTTTAGAGACATCTATGTTGCTATTTGTTAAGCGAAGATTCCCATCATAAATCATCATGGTTTTCGTATTTGGAATACCGAACATTTTCATGTGGTCTTGCCTATTGTATTCCATTAAAATGGATTTGTATGGTTTGAGGGATTGATCAACTTTGTAAAACTCGACACCATTTCTAGAAAGAATACAGACATCGTTACTGGCACATTGATATCCTGATATCATCTCACTGACTATATTCTTGCTAAATTTGACGATCTTGTTTACCATAACCATGACGCGACAACGACTGATGAAAACTAGAGAATCTTTTACAACTACAACATGGTTGTAGGGTTGGTCTAGGACAATCAAGTCTTCCGAGTCAATTGCGAGAAAATGCTGTCTAGAGAGTCCGTACAATTGATTATGGAATACAGCAAATTGTTGGATTGATTGATTGATTTGCCTAATTCGGACGAAATTAATATCGCGCACTTCCACATGAGAAACGAACGCAATGTATATTAACGAGTTAAATACTATAGCATCATGAACACTCTTACCATATTCCAAAGTTTCTTGTAGTAAAAACATGGAGAAGACGAGAAAGAAAATGTATTTACTGAATAGAGAGTAATATTTATTGGCCAATAGCGGATCCCAAAGACAAAATATCTGTAGGTGAAAAGTTAGCTGCACTTAAAAGCTCATATCCCTTAGTATAGTTGCGAGTCTCAACTACTTTCTGAACATCGGACAGTTTCAATTTACCGCTATTTAAAGCGGCCAACAATTTCTTCTGCAGTTCAGAAGGGATCTTCTCCCAGGTGGGTTTATATTGATCAGGAATTGAACTGCTTGAGTAAGTAACTGGAGGAGAAGGAACGTTAGTACCTGGGCTACCTCTGGTTACCTGTCCTTTTGGTGGCCCGTGTGAAGGGGTTCCAGGTTTGTATTTTACCACAGGATTTCTAACACTTTGACTCTTTGAAGCATTTAATGCCTTTAACAATTCTAAAATTCGGCTAAAGAAAGGGGCGGCATTTGGTACAGTACTCTTAATTTGAGGCGCTATTGCAGTTAAGGCCTCTACGACGTTGGTTTTTCCATTGAGGACATCTGCCATCATCGAGTCAAATTGTGGTGCTGGAAATGCAAATATTGAAAACAAAATAACAGTCAACATTTAGAAAGACTATTGAAATTTCTATTTATTAAAATTCTAGACAAGTTGATTGGCGCAAATGGGCAAATAGGGCTTGCAGTTTAATTGATTTTCCTTGGCTTTAATCTCTGAGTTCTAACAATTTGTATCTGCATTGCTTTTCAATTATTTTAATATCAAAAGTTTATGGTGTTCCTTTCAGGTTAAGAGACATTCGACAAATAAAAATTATAGTGGAAGAACAATTGAAAACTATCAATAACACATAAGTTATAAAGACTAGAAAAGCGATTCACAGATGTAGGTGTCTGCGGAGTTGACGAGTATAAAAGGAAAATAAATAACTTTTTGGATCGAAATTTCAAAAATAAATATTCTGTACAGCTATTCTCTTACTCTTTCATCCAATCTTTATTTCAAATAAAATATCACTATTACACTTCAAAGAAATAGATAAGAGTAATGATGTTAGTATAACACTGCAAAATGACTCTAGAAAAGAGTACCGTCTAAGAAAATGCACCTTTTGCTTAGACACTCAAAGACCTTCACTATTTGAAAGAGATGCAGGGTCTTCTAGTTTT
>JADGIF010000336.1:0-10654 GCA_018985225.1 Amoeboradix gromovi
CTGTACAGAATATTTATTTTTGAAATTTCGATACAAATTGTCTAGTCTAGTTTTTACAGAGCATGTCCCATATGTTATAAATAAGATATTCAGATAATCACATTTGTTTAATTAGAAAATTAGTCATGAAAAGACACTAGAGCCATACAATCCATCTAGTCAATAAATCATTTATTCAATTAGAACATCCGGTCCTGTAATCGATTCCGTTTTTAATTCTAATCCAAGCATTTTTGGGTCCATGTGCGGCTGCTTCATTGACTCTGAATCCAAATATCTTGGGTATATGCATAACCCGATTGTCCAATTTCTCGTGAATAGAATGCAATGACATACTAGATACATCGCTTGTCATGAATGAATCACTAGAGGAATCATCATTTACAAAATTAGTAAGCTGCAGTATGTCCTTCTCAAATTGTTTGTAAAATGTACTGGCAAATGATATTCCAAAGCAAGCGCCGTCTAAAGCATCAAAAGGCAATTTTGGACGATAGATATCTAAACAACTACAGCAAAAAAGTTTAACACTCTCTTTGCCAAAGTCATCTGTTATTCCCAAGGGTAGCATTGGGCAATATCTACAATAAACTCGATCACAGGCACCAAAATCTTTTTTGTAAAATTTTATTTTCATTAAATTCAGACCTTGCGCGGTAAGAATAAATTTACGATGCACCATTCCATAAAGCAAAGCAGCATTAGAGTCTAATGTACCATCTTCATGCACATCAGATTGATCCAGTATTCGTTTTAATGCAAGCTCGCCTTGTGGTATTTCTCGCAGGAGGCTATTTGCCATTGACTTCAAAGTCTCAAGGTCTATTTCTACAAAATATTTAGAGGTGGGCAATGAAAGAAATTTATTGATCCATTGAGACATTAAGATCTGATCAAGAAAGAGGAATGTTTCGGTTAAGAAACAAAAGGGACATCAAATATAAAAACTAGACTAACTTTCTGAAATAGTTTGAATCATTATTTCAAGCATTTATTAACCGATTGTAAGTTAAATTAAATTAACCTGTTCAAGTAAATTATTTTAGTATAAAAGCTTTTCATCCATCAAAATCTTAGAAACAATGATTACAAGAAGAAGAGAAAACAAAAAAAAGTTATACGAGGGTAGCAAGAAGAAGAAAATGGAACAGATAAGACACTCAAAGACCTTACTTGAAAGAGATAGTGGTCATCTTGTTTTATTTTAAAGAGAGGAATGACGTTTATGAAAGAAAATTGGTTTGAGAGAAGGACTTTTATTAATAATAGCATATCCTCCTTGTGGTGTACTTCCTTTAAAAACCACTTGATCTAGTTTTTATATTTGGTGTCCCAAAATATGGAAAGAGCAAGACAGTCTCAAGACACCAATTTATTTGATTTAATTCTGATTTATTAAAAAGCATAAATCAGAAATACCAACGCTAGACCGATAGTCCATCGAATACTATTCGAATTCGATTCCATCCTAAACAGACTAGAGCAGCTATAATAAATTTCTTTGTCTGTTGCATTTGTGTAAAGTATTCTGACAAAGTACTTATCAGCAGCTTCCAGTGTCTCATTCAAGTTCACAGTTACAAAAGATTCATTTGTATAAAGAGGATCTGCGAGATATTGACTAGCTTCAGGCAAAAGTCTATTATAAGGTGTGTCTGTTATATTATCATTCAATTTCAACAGAATTACGTGGATTGGTAACTTACTCAAATGTCTTTTTTTCCATCTTAAAGTTACGTTAGTATTGGGATGCCAAATTGTGTTTTCATTTGGCTCTTGTATATTCAAGGTATTGTCGCAGTTGAATTTTATGGCAAACAAAGTCCAAATTTGAAATATCGACATTGTAAAATAGGGGTCCTTGAATTAAGTCAATGGTAATTGAGGAAGATATATAAAATTTTCTGGTGAACTAGTGACGGAACTGTATTCTGTAATTCGCAACGGTTTTATCAAACACTAGTAACTAGAATTTTGTTTTTTGAGACACTCCAATATGGCTTACGATCGTGCATTGTCTATCTTCAGTCCTGATGGTAAACTATTTCAAGTAGATTATGCAAATGAAGCTGTAAAAAAAGGAAATCTAGTCGTAGGATTGAAAACAAAAACAATTGCAATTTTAGCAGTCGAAAAGAAATCCGTCTTGAATCTTCAGAATCCTCGAACTATTAAAAAAATTCTTTTCGTTGATCGTCATGTGGCTTGTGCTTTTGCAGGATTAAGTGCCGATGCTCGTGTCCTAATTGATCAAGCCAGAGTGGAAGCTCAAAGTTATCGGTTGACCTTAGATGACGCCCCCTCTACTGAATATTTGGCAAAACATGTTGCTAAAATACAACAGAAATACACACAAAGTGGTGGCAAACGTCCATTTGGAATCAGTGCTTTGTTCATTGGCAATGACGTGGAACCAAAATTATACCAAACCGACCCAAGTGTAGTTAAAATTAATATAGGGTGTATGTACTGAATGGAAGGCGTGTTCTATTGGTAGAAACTCCAACTCTGTTAAAGAATATTTAGAGAAATATTACAAAGATGATTTGAGCGATGAAGAAGCTTTGATATTATGTTTAAAAGGGTTACTAGAGGTCGTGCAATCTGGAAGTCAAAACATTGAAGTTGTTATGTTGAAGGATGGTAAGATTACGCATGTTGAACAAGACGGCTTGGAAGCGGCCGTACAGACAATCGAAGCTGAGAAAGAAGTTGAGCTAGCTGCAAAGAAGCAATCTTCTGGTAACTAAGTAAACTTTTTCCGTTAATCTTGTGCTTTGTACTATAATTATGTTAATATTGCAGACGTTAAGTGCGAAGATATTAAATGACTCAGTAAAAAATCTCCACGTTTAGTATTCAATGGACTCGAACAGAATTTTAAAGACTGACGAAAACATAGAATTGCTACATAAGATATCTCAACTGTTGAATACAGGATTAGATAAAGAGATATTAAAGAGGTGTGTTGCCTTATTAGAAGGAGGAGCAGACCCAATTGCTTTGGCAGCTGTATTCAAGGAATTACAAAGTGAAAACTGCAATGAACAGTAGAATATCAAAGTGTATTGCTAAAATAAAACCAAGTGTATAAAGCTAAACCCTTCATAAGTTTCGACTTTTAGTACAAATTGCTCCCCATATGGCTCGATGCAGCATAAACTACTCTTCAAAGGGTATGAATTTAATGCGATTATATCGAATTAGTATTTTTCATTCCATAATGCAATACTGATATTGACTATTTTCAAAATCCACTAATTCAACATATAGCATAAATTCAAAGATCTAGAATCAGCACTGGTGTAAAAAGGAATAAAAACTTGAGAGTTTCGGTTATTATTTGAAGCGAATTATTTAGTTCTGGCAAAGAATTTGTCAAATAATTGAAACCTAAGCACAGTATTTCTAGTAAAAAGCTAAACTACTTCGGAAGTGCGCCATAGCTTAATTTAAGACGCAAAGAAGCGATGGAAAATGGCTCTGCTGAACAATCTTAAATTTCGCCAGTAAATGTTTATTAGTTCAAATCTTTTTATCTTGTTTTCAACTGGCTAAACCGTTCTTTAAAGCACTTTACTTGATTGTATATTGCGCTGTCCTCATTCAGCTCCACATTGCGCAATTTTTTTATTTCAATCATCCTAATTGCGACAAATTGAGAACAACCCAGCTCTTTCGTTACCGCCTTTGAGTCACAGCTCCAGTTCTTCACCCAGTATTTCGGTCCTAGCAAATGTATTAATGTCTCTGAAGATTCTTGACTAGATATTTGTTGCAAATTTCTTTATAAACAGGACTAAATAAATCATGACAAAAGTTCGGCTCTTTTCCCTTCTTATTATTTTCTAATAGCGTTTTTATTAATTCTTTGATTTCCGCATTGTATTGTTGAATTTCAGTGAAGTGACTACATATTTTCTCTGTCTCCGCTAAATGCTTGACATGCAGTTCAATAAAGAGTTTCCTTAAATAGTTGTCACTTTGATATTCTGGGTGTTCGTTTACTTTCTCGAGCACTATTGTCAAGGTATCCTTGCTGGAAATTAGCTCTCCTTTTAGCTCAGAAAAAATAGGTTGCTGAATGTAACTAATGGAATCATCTACCTACTTAAATTGGTGGATTGAATGCATATCCTTCAATGCTTTATTGACAATCTCGCTGATCTTTAGCTATTTTGGATTCATCCGAACGTCGTTGGATGAAGTGGGGTAATTCGTATTTTATAATTGCTGATGTTTGAATTGTCCGACCACAGATACGATGACAGTAACGCTTTCGCTATAGCTGTAGAAGTTTCTAAAGACATCTAAATGTCTTATGAGACGACCGTACTCAGCTGCTCTTCCCTAGATTTGAGCTGCCTGGGTGTTGAAAATTTAATTTTACTTTGTTTGAAACAGCGCAATGCAAAATTCAAATTTAAGCACGGAACTCACCGAAGAAGAGCTAAAAAACCTTAGTCAAGCTAGTCCACCAAAGTATACCAGCAAAGCTAATCCAAATCCATCTCCATCAAAGCAACCGCAAAACCCATCAAATGGACATTCTCCAACTCACGCACAGCCAGCATCAGCACCAATTCATACCCAAAATTGGGATACTTTAGATGAGCCTGTGTCAGCTACTATTAAAAGAGACTTGCTGAATGTATGGCGTAAGATGAAAAAAGTCATATATCCTGTGGGCAGCGACGAAGACTTATTAAAGAATTGGGATTTGTGGGGGCCTTTGCTACTCTGCCTATCTTTAGCTATTGTTCTAAGTGCTGAAAATAAGGGCGACCAACTTACTTTGATGTTTTCCACCACTTTTGTTGTTGTTTGGATTGGCTCAATTATCGTAACCTTGAATGCCAAACTTCTAGGTGGAAAAATATCAATTCTTCAATCTGTTTGCGTTTTGGGATACTGCCTATTCCCTTTGTTAATATCTGCAATCATTTGCTTTTTTGTTAAGATAATATTTATTAGATTGATAATAGTTTCTGTTTCTTTAGCATGGTCTGTATGGTCTTCTGTTGGATTCTTATCCATTGATTCGTTGCAAGAGAAGAGAATGTTAGCCGTAATTTTATTTCATTTAGGTTTATCCTGTATTTCTGTTTTACTTTATTTTAGGCTTTCTAATAGTGCTGACTAAGTAGTAAACCGTTAACACGCTTTAATAAATCATTTTCTGTTCAATTTTAACTTTGTTTCATTGTTTACTTTACTCTTGCAGTCAAGTGAAGATATGTGAGACCCATTCTGACAATGTACACATTCCCAAGTAGGAGTAGCACTTAGAAACCATACTAGGATTCCGATATCTTCATGTCATCCTGTACGAAGTTTATCAGGAAAAAGAAGGGAGGAACTGAGAAGATGACAGACGAGGAATTACATCCAAGTGCTGCCTTGCTTGTCAGCAAGGCGGCATTACAAACATCAAGACAGAATATGAAAATCGTTGTTGGTTGAGATATTGCAACATTTGCTCAAGTGCTAATCTGCAAAACTTTTTTTGAAAGAAATATTGCCAGTGAATATTTCATATTGAAAAATGTTTGATGGCATATTATGGGACTGACGCATCTTTCCAGGTGGTCATCCGACTTCGAGTTGGGGACATTTCTGAGATTGGATAACTTGTAGTCATCTCAGTCGAATCAAAGCTATTATAACTGCTAAGCGTCGAATATCAGTATCTTGTGTTGGAAATCAAAGGCCCTTCTGTAGTGCTGATTTAGCTTGTATCCCCGCAATAAATGATCTTTTTCTCACTTTCTTCTGCTACTTGGTCTTGCTTCCTTTGTCTTCGTGCTAATTTTTAGCCACCATGTTTCCCAAAATAAGCTGTGAACTAGGTCGTACCTTCATATGCTTGAGTTGTGATGGTTTTAGTGTCGATCGAACTGTTTGGTAGACTGGTGTAGCACGATTTGGGTACTTCTTTAGTGGGTTTGTACATCCAATGGCTGAACCTCTTTTTATTTTTGTCATCTGCTCTAACTCTTGCACTATCTAGTTCTCTTCCAGTATATCTCATGCAGAACTTGTAAATCATTTTCCCAGGTATTTGAAAACCTAAATTATTAAATTCGGAATAGCACTTGCAAATAGCGAGGTTTTTTAGAAAAAGTTATAAGATTGTAACATTCGTCATTTGGGCGCACAAACTAAACAATGGAAGTAATATCCGATGCTATTAGTCCATGCAATGCATCTATTGCCATTTCATGTTCCGTTGGTATTAAACTGCAAAATTTCAGAGGTAGACCACTCCAACTACTACACACGGTCAAAATTAGAAATTCCATGCAAAACACAGTCTTCCACTATTAACTTTGTTGGTAGGAACTCGGAAAATGTCATCATAAATTTTCAAATCTCTTCCTTGGGAATATACAAAAGGGACATCAAATATAAAAACTGGACTAACTTTCTGTAACAACTTGGAACATTATTTAAGATGCGAGTGGACATTCAGCTAGTTGCGGAGCTGACGAGTATAAAAGGAAAATAAATATTCTGTACATCTATTCTCTTACTCTTTCATCCAATCTTTATTTCAAATAAAATATCACTATTACTCTGTAAAAACTAGAATAGACAAGAGTAATGATGTTAGTATAACATTGCAAAATGACTCTAGAAAAGAGTACCGTCTAAGAAAATGCACCTTTTGCTTAGATGCTCAAAGACCTCATATATTTGAACGAGATGCAGGGTCTTCTAGTTTAATTTTGAAAAGAGGAATACAATTAATGAGAGAATCTTGGTATAACAGAAGATCTTTTATTAATGATAGCAATTCCTCAGTATGGTGCACCTTTAAATACGACTTAGTCTAGTTTTTATATTTGGTGTCCCAAATGTTTGTATGTTTATTACAAGATTACTAATCAAAACGGATTCAAATTGCAATTTGAAAATGAAGAATATTTTCTATATTCAAATCTGCATTTCGCTTTCACTTCCGATTTCCAGTTCAAATACAACTTGGAATGTGGCAAGAATGAATTTAAAGATTTGGTTATTTACAAGACAGAGTGTACGCGCCAGCATAAAATGGCAATAACGATGTTAGAGTTTTAGATTAGGTCTTAATCAACAGCAATCGTAACAATTTCAAGGTTTACTTTTGTTGTTGTAGTAGTTCAATCTGATAACAACAGCCATCATGCCTATGGTATACGCGGTGCTATCAGAGACGCGTTCATTTGGGATATTTTCTTAAATAAATCATTTATCATGAATTTGTATGCATTTTTATGTAATTTCATGACTTTTCCTGATTTTTCCAACAGCTTAAACACTTGATATTCTCTCTCCACTAATGGTAAATGGAATTAATGGATGTAATCCCGAATATGTCAATCTGAAGAAATAATTAACAGGTACAGCATATATTCATTAACACTGAGGAACTGGTCCAAACATGGAAGAATTAGATGTCTTTCAGTTCTACAGTATTCGCTGTGTCATATGGCACCATCTTTTGAAACGAATTAGGGATTTCAAATCCACTTTCGATGACTCACGGTGACATAATATTAAAGCAGAAAGACACAAATAGCCAATAAACTTTTAAGCTAGATTTTTGAGGTAAATAATTTTTATTTTACTATTCACATGTGCAATATTCCCATCAATCCGTAACCTACACTACATACCACTATCATACTTATTATTGAGCTAGGTACACCTACCTTTATAAAATCCGCAGTTGTCAAATAACGTATGCCTGTGTTTGGATCTTCTACATTAATAGCATGCATGTTTGGAAATCCACTGATTGGCAATGCCATTGCAGCACTGCAAATTAACCCAATTCCCATGATCAACAATTTCACATGATTTTCATCATTTATAGCCATCACCATTCCAATCTCTTTAATCATTGGCAGTATTATCAATGCTGCTACTGTATGACTAATCATACTTGCTGCAACTAACGTGAAGATGCTAAATGTTAACAGCACCTGCAATATGCTCATAGTGTTAGTCAAATATGACAGATATTGTGCAATTAGATGTAACAACCCAGTATTATCTATTGCCTTACCCAGCAGTATACCCCCTTGTGCTAATACAACCACACTCTATATTAGTTAGCGATTACCCACAATAAGTCGTTGAAATCATTCTTGTCGAGAAACCCAAACCCAAAATAAAACAAAATTGGAATAAGTGAAACAATTGATACATCGCCTATGAAGTCTTTGATAAAAGGGGTAGCTATCCACAGAAGTAGTATGGCTACACTGCTAGCGACTATAATCCACTGCACAGTATCATAATAATGGTATATTCTAGTTAGCAGTCTATCTCTAGTAGCATATGAAGGCAACAAAGGCACATCCTCATCACTATTGTTGCCACTGTTATTGCTAACACCAGTAGCACCACTTGTATGATCAGTTTGCTCATCAAATTCATCTATAACATCAGTTGCCCGATACTCCTCGTCGTCGCGTAAACGAGGACCAATGACTTTGTTTGGCTGAACTATTGCGATGATTAACAGAAAGATCAATACGTTACACAGTAAACATACAGGTATAGTAACAAATAACCATTCAATCCATTTGATACTGCTTAAATGGATAGTTATTATATTTTGAGGACTACTAATAGGAGTAATCATTCCGCCAATGTTACTGCTCATTGCAATGCCCAATATTAGAGACTTTCCTATTTTGATGTCAGTTTGCTTCAGCAATGAATGGATCAAAGAAGTGCAAAGAACTGGAGCTGCAACATTACTTGTTATACCACTAATAAAAGTAGCCAAGTTCATTAAAACAAACAGTACTTTGTATGTGGAATGATTGCAGTGTTTAATCGTAGAATCACAGGGCGATTGAAGTATACGATATTTACTGAGAGCACTTGCTAATGTAAAGCCACCTAATAACAAAATAATTATTGGTGAGTAAAACATTTCAGTAAATATTAACTTAGCAGCCAGAGGTGAATCAAGGACTACTTGCTGGCCATTAATATCTTCAGTCAAGACACTGCGAATGACCAGTAGCAGTGGAATCAACAAAGCTGTTGTAAACAAAGGAATTGCTTCTGTGGCCCACAAGTAAATCACAGCGAGTAGGACGCCGCAGCAGTTGTTTTGATATATAGTATTATGAGTGAAGTGTGTTATAAATGACATTCTAGGGATGACTAGAAGAAAAAATAGAAAAATTGTGAAATGAATTGCAAAATAAATGAATTTAGTTTTAGTAAATTTGTAATCATAACTATCTTGCCATTTCTTAGTAGTAGAGATTGTTTGCTGCATATCACGCCAAACAGTATTCTTTTTAAACACAATCAAATCAGTCATGTGCTTTTCCAAGTAATTGCTGCAATACTCGACTGATTGACTGGAAACGTGAGAATACTTAATAATACAGGCAGATTTGAGAGTATTCAATCGAGTGTTATTGGTATACCATTGGTCCTGAACAACTTGGGACATGAACTTATCGCTAATGTTAATGTTGTTACATTTATCATATTTCTTGCAAATCTTTCGTAAACCACTATAGTTAAGTCGAGAATAGTTCTGCAAATGACATAAATATTGGTAATAGGTGACTAGCTCGTTAGCCGGATGATTAAATTCTATTGATTGAAAATGGTTGATTTGAATAGCCATGCTAGAATGTTTATTTATGACGGGATTATTTAAGAACTCAAATAAATCATTCCAAGTAGGTTCTATTGCCATTAACTCAATATGTTGGATAATGGAATTATAAAAATCAAGGATTTTAGTTCTTTCTTGTTGCAACTGAGCCAAAAAAAGGTGAGTTGGCAGATGCAGTTGCTTTTTCAGTCCTAGATAATTTATGTAAAAATCTTTCCACTCTTCCAAGATATTGGTTGAAAGTGCGGATCCAAACTTCATATGAAACTATGGAGATAAATTAAAAGTGACATAATTCAGAAAAAATGAACATTTAACCATTAAAAAGGCTAGCTCTAAGAAATTTGAGGATTCTTTTTATTTGTTCACTAGTCTTACTTTCGTTTTAACGGGCTTAGCTTTGCAGTTAAATAGTTTCGGAAGTCTGTTATTACTTGTCTAATATTGTTTCATACCGATACGTAGAGTGTGTTAATTTGTGCCATGGCATGAGCATTTCATTTAGCGGTCTATCAATCCAGCTTAAACTGAACCTTATGAACAATCTCGGCTTCTGTTATTAATTGTAAACAGTTTTTGTATTGATTCTTAGTATTATTCGCAAAACAACAACTTGATTTTCTTTAATCTGCGACTATTCATGTGATCTTCGAAGACAATAATCTGAAGTTTCTGGCTATTCAAAACCATGACAACTGCAATTTTTTTCTTAGTTATTTGAGGTTAATTTAGCTTCTAAATTAAATACTGATGCATTTTCAATCTCATTTATTGCGGGGAAGCAAGCTAAATCAGCACAACAGAAGGGCCTTTGATTTCCAACACAATAAACTGATCTACTCGCATGAAGGAAAGCATCAGAGCTTTTGTCTAGTTTAAGGGTGTGCCCCATCTCTTTGTTTAAATAGTACGTCTCCATTAGTATTACTCTTAATAAGACTTTTGACGAAAAGGTTTCAATTTACTTTTAGTTTCACAAGGCAGCTCGATTGTTATCTTGAATAAATCATTTATCGCGAA
>JADGIF010000337.1:0-10647 GCA_018985225.1 Amoeboradix gromovi
TTCAGTGTCAATGTCAGTGTCCGGCTTTTTCTTCTTTGATTTACTGGTGTATGAAAGCTTTTGCTTTCTCTTGGCCACAACTTTATTTGCAAAGGTCTCTATTTATGTGCAAGACAGTTCTTTCTGGATAGTTCTTAAATGAAAATATACCCTATTATGAATCAGTATTATGAATTAGTATTATGAATTGGTATTATGAATTAGTACTATGAATCAGTATTATGAATCAGACGTCTATTTGAAATAAAGATTGGATGAAAGAGTAAGAGAATAGCTGTACAGAATATTTATTTTTGAAATTTCGATACAAAAAGTTATTTATTTTCCTTTTATACTCGTCAAATCTGCAACTAGCTGAATGTTCACTCGCCTCTTAAATCCATAAAATTAATAAAGCTGAAATAATGTCCAAGTTGTTACAGAAAGTTAGTCCAGTTTTTATATTTGATGTCTCACTTGTTTTAAAATCTTTTTTTACTTTTGGAATGAATTCAAGCTATATTAAGTGAAGTCAGTTTGGAAGATTTTATTTATAAAGTTTTGTTAAAACGACTTTTTATTCTTGGCTTGAAATGCACTAACTCCAATTCCTAAAATTGTCAGTGCCTGAAAAAACACCCTCATTCTCATCATATTTTGCGACTTGCGGCTATTACCCAGCATGAATTGTCTTATACCAATCGCACATGCTCCTACTGCAGATAGAGCTGCCAAAGGTATCCATGGCTCACTCAACAACTTTTCTACTGTAAAGGGTGTTTTAACGAGCGGACTCTGTGTCATCCTGTAAATTTGGCATTTCTTTCTTACATTGTGCAATAGACTTTCAATGATTCCTGCCAATTATAATTAAAATTTTAATTCGTAGGCTGATGTGATTGGCTCCTGATATTAAAATTTCTCCAATTTCCAATTTATAACCTTTCCCTCCCTTTCAAGTTTTTGATGGAATTCACATTTCCTACAAACATCAACAGAAGTGGCACTATAAAAAAGAAGGTAAAGAAGCTTCAAAAGCAAGGCATTAATATCGAAATTAGGAATAATCAAGTTAGAATGGATAGAGCTGATAAAGATGTTCAAAAGTTCTTCGAGGGCCAAATTAAGAAATATGAAATAAGTCTTCGTCATGAGCAAATGCGGAACAACATTCAGCCTGCATCAATGATGATCGCTCCTCCGCAGATGTCTAATCAATATCCGCCTTGGGCGCAACCAGGAATGCAGATGAACTATGTACAGGGTAGAAGCTACGCCCACTCTATGTCAGGCAGTCAATTTGAAGAGAGTCAAAATGGCAGTCAGTATGGTGGCAGCCAATTTAGTAATAGTCCTCAACACACTCCTCAGCAACCGAATAACAATCATTCACGTCATCAGTCAGGCGGTTTAATTGATATGGTTAAAGGCAAAGATTTGGATCATTCTCGCATATACAACGATATGAGGTTGGAGAACATTGAAAAAATTAGAGACGATTATCGCCGTACTTCTGGTTTGTTAGGCTATACAAAAGTTCGTGGTGCAGTCGTCTCTATTCCTCAAAAGCAGCAATCAAGCTCTTCTGTGGCGGGTAATAAGAATCATCGCCAATCTTTAATTCATGACCCTCGTCGCTCCTTTGTTCATCTTAGTGACGATGAACCTTCGTCACCTTCTTCTATTTCTTCTGATAGTCTTCTAAAATCCCCTCCATCTAAAATGCAACCTAATCGCCATACCATGACTTTTGACCCCAACCAAATAAAACAGCAAATCCTTCGAATGGAACAACAGAGCAAACCCAAGCTCCATAACAATCTTAAGAAGCCACGTTCTGCCATACTCTCTTACTATGCCAGTGACAGTGATGAGGATGTTCAGCAAAAAATTATTAAAAAGCAACAAACTTCCAAAGGCAAGTCCAAGAGCGGCATGCCAAAATCGCCTCCTCCTTTAATTAAGTTGAGTCCCGGAAAGGTTAAGCAAATCGATTATTCCATTAACCCTTCTATTAAATCTAAAGGTTCTACCAAGGATGAGCGAAAAAGAAAAAGAAAACAAGAGAAGAAGAAAGCAAAGCAGCTAGAGGATCAGCGCGCAAAAGAAGAGGAGCTACTCCAAATTGAAGCTAAGCGTATCAAAGAAGCCAAGGAACTGGAGGAGCTGCAAGAGTTAAAGAAATCACCACCTCTACTCGTTCAAATGGATTCTGACCTCAATATGAGCGAGCGTCCAATCCACAAGAGTTCCTCCAACATTCATATTGTTAAGAATAATCAAAACATAGTCCCTGTTGCACAAAAACCTAAAAATATCAAGTCCTTACCATCTTCAATTAGCCAGTTGGCTGACGGAAGCGAAAGAAAAGCTAATGAGTCTTCTATCTCATCTATTTACGCTTCCAACTCGGTAGATGTTCCTGTACATGTCCCAAAAAAGTCTAATGGGCCATCAAGCGAAGCAACTAACAGTGTCAATAATGCTTCTGCCGCAACGATTGCTGATCATATGGACATTTTATCATCGGAAGTATTTAATTCATCTGTTGACTATGCTTCTACTTTGTTTACTCCACCTTCTGTTTGTGACACAAATGTGCTACTTGATGTTGATATGAGTAGAGTAAGCAGTGATCAAAACCAATCATATGCTGTTACAAGAGAAGGTTTATCTCGGGATCAAAAAATGTTAGATGTTTTAAATAAGGATAATGCTCAATTGAAGAACGTAAATGCTGAATTGATTGATATACAGCAACACGTGCACGATGCATTTGTTAATGCTTCTCCAGATATGCTTGAAGAAGTAGTGCCAATTGTAGAAATTATGACATCGCCAATACAAATTGACATGGATGCAGACAAGGATTACTACGCCAACAAGCCAGAATATCCTGAGAGACCACAACTAGGAGATACATTGTACAGAGGAGGAGCAAGTAGAAACATTGGTACTGGTATTGATTCACGAGATGGCAGAGCAACTGATTTAGACAGCAGACTGGAAAACAGTGCTAGAAATGTAGATATCAGTAAAGTAATAAACAGTAGTGCCTCCAATGATGAAGAAATGGTTTTGGGGTGTATTAGACCAAAGAAGACAAGAGTAAAGAATGAACCGCTGCTTGAGTTTAAGGGTGAAGAAAAGTACAGTTTTATGCCATACATTCCTAACGCAGGAATGAGTTATGTAGAAAAACCAAAAGAGAATAAACTGAAGAAATGGTGGTCAAAACTTATTAAATAAACTAATTTTATTATTTGTAAATTCATTGAAAGTCCATTTATTCAAGTTCCCAGGTGTATATAAAGATCGCATTGCAGCAAGTTCTTACTAAAAATCGTTTTCATTTTTAGACTGCTTTGCTCGGAAATTAGACGACTACTCCGTATTGCAATTTAAGGATGCAAAGAGAGAAACCGCTAACTAGAGAACCTTTGCTATGCTGCTGCAAAGTAAGATCAGGTCTGAATGTTATTTTTGCTATCATGCTGATATATGGAACAATTCTATTAGTTTTGGGAACATATCTGGTTGGATCATTAATTGTGATAGCAGGAGCGTTAGGATTTTGTTCTACAGTAGTTAATAGATCATTGCTAGTAGCAATTGCGGCAGCCGGCTTTACTATCCTAATGACCTTCGTATGTGTCGCTTCAATTGTATTTCTCACCCAGCTTACGAGTTATATTCAAATGCGGTATTCAGCTGATGTTCTGGGAAACGCAGCCATTAGGCAGCAGAGTATCAAGAAAATATACAACACATGGCTTGCAATATATATCTTGAGTATAATACTTAGTTTGGGATTTGGACTGATGGTTTTGAACAGAATGTGGGCCTATCATAAATTTTTAAAGAAGATTAATAAATAAGTAGTTTTACTCTGGTTCAAAATTACAAACTTGTAAAGATAAATCAAAACTTGATAATGTCAAGTACTTATTATTAAATGCGACATGATGTATTGGCAACATTTGTGACTTTAAAGAAAATAGATGCTTATTATCCCTGCTATATATCATTGCGGTGTTAGTTCCAGTTGAAAACACTACCTAGATTAGTATAGTACACCTTTTCGTTAGTTGCTTTTACCGTTAATACAGCCTCATCAGAGTTCGGAGAATTGAACCATGGTAACGATATGTTTTTTAAAATGTGAATGTGATGTAAACCTTTTGAATATCCAATGAAGAGTTCGCTGCCAACCAGACTTAAGCAATATATTTGAGTAATAAACGTAAAGCTTTCTACAAGATTCAAGTTAAAACCCCAAACATTTACTCGCCTATCCAAACTTCCGGTTGCAATATATAATTCATTAGCTTCTATGCACGTAATTGCTGCTTCATGAGCATTTATCACGTCAACTTTTTGTGTTTCCATGTTTATTATAATCAGTTGTCCTTGCTCATTTCCGCAATACAGCATATCTGACTTAAGAATCATTGTAGACACCTCTACTCGCGGTATTATGTACTCTTGGCTAGTAAATGTCTTAAAGTTCCAAACTCTTATTATTCCGTCATTACTTGCTGTAGCCACTATACTGCCATTTATTGCTGCAGACTTTATCTTTTCACCATGCCTTAGTGAAGCTATTGCTTTCCCACTTTCTAAACTCCATACTACACCATTTCCTCTAATAGATACGGAGACTACTAATTTACTATCCAAATCTACACACATGTGTATGTGCCTTGTAATGTTTAAACTTGTAAAAGAAATATCTCTTATCACCCCATTATCCTCGTAATACAATTTTGTTGATTTATATTTTCCTGTGTTCCAATTCTTTAATGTTAAAAATCTATGTCTATATATCCTTTTCCATTCATTGCTTATTATTAATTTCTCTGGATCTTGTTTACATTCCTCATAATCAATATTATATTTTATTCTCCAAAAGTAATCATCATTTAACACACTACTAAACCCCTTGTCTACCAGGTTCAATCGTGATATAGTGCTTATCGAACAAAGCTGAGCTATGCTACTTAATATCTCTCTTGGTACATCTTGAATACTCATCAAGCCACATTACGAGCGTTGGAAACACTTGAAAAACTTCTTAATACATATATCTCAAAAATTGGAACAAGTTCCGCAAAAGCACTCTATCTCAGATCGCCTCATGTTTAAAAGACATTTATTAACTAATTACACTTCTTTGCCACTGACTAGCTTCTTGTTTGGAATAGTGCAGTTGCTTAAAACTCCTCGTTAAAAGTCCTGATTTCCGAGAAAATCCAGAATTCTACAGAGAAACTAATGCTAGATCTCAGTTACAGTGATTGCTCACTCTTTCAGTACCCTGAGATGGGATTGAATAAAGATGCAGATACTTGATGTATATGTTCCTTGCTGCCATATGGTCTCTATCTATCTTCAAATGACACCTTGTACATGTGTATGTTTCTAAGCTGGTTTTCTTTAGAGTACCACACCTTGTACATGTCTGACTAGTAAATGATTCATTGCATTCGATTATCGTCTTTCCTCTTTGTTTACACGTGAACTTCAGGCGTTCCTTGAATAAATTGTGCAGATATCTCTTATAGCCATTGAAAGACATCTAATTCTTCCATGTTTGGGCCAGTTCCTCAGTGTTGATGAATGTATACTACAACTATTAGTTGTTTCTTTAGATTTGACATATTCAGGATTACATCTATTTATTCCATTTACCATTTTTATAATTGCCATCAACATGGCAAAACACGTTTTAATAACATTCTTCTACTCTTTCATCGTATTTTTATCGTAGCTTATCACTTCAAACAAAAGTACTCTGATTTTAATAATTTTCAAGTTTGTTTAATGGATTGCTATAACTTAAAATAAATTTTTGGGTGGTTCTTTGGGACATGGGCCAACTAATAACACATTATCTCTTTCCGTTTTCGCAAGACATTTAAAAATCTATTGATATTCCACATTTATGTCAAAAGATATCATCAAGTTTCGAGAGTCGCATACAGCAAGCAAAAGAGTTTCTTCAACGACTTTTCAGTGCCATATTCCAATAAACAAGTGATCTGAGATAAGTAAAAACAAACAATAATTAGTGCTGGTTGCCAAGAATATTTAGTCCAAGATTGTTAAAAATATTACACGAGGTGCGATAGTCGCACAGCAATAAACCTAAATTTAATCTTTTGAATTTTGAAGTATTTTTGCCAATTTAATCATATTGTTAGTGGATATCTTCAGACGATTATAACACTGCAAAATGGCATCCAGAGTTCCTCATTGTAATCTTGGATGGCTGAGCAAGGTTACGGCTGCAAATTATGATAAAAACCTTCATTTCAGAATATGCGACTCTAAGTGCTAACAGAGATAAATCCATATGATAAAAAAGTCTACTTAAAAGATTATATTCTTATGATATTGTTTATTATAGTTATCTTGCCGGTGTGGCAGTGTATTGTCGACTTGTATCACCATACCCTTGTTCCATGGAACCTTTTTTATTGCGCTGATGATGATGCCCATGTTCTCTTCGTAGAGCCAACAGCATTGGGATAACAACTGCTAGTCCCAGAATTGATGCTATTAAGCCGGCAATATGAGACCCAAACCAGACATTCCGAGATTGTTGATACCCCATTTTTGGCACAGTAGCATTATCGCCAGATCTTGCTGTATAGTTAGATCTACTGTAGCTTTCGAATGTTGCCAAGTATACGATATGTGTAATTAGAGCTGCTATCATAAACAAGGAATATAGTGCTAATCCAGCTAAAACAGTCTTTTCTGACAAGCCTATTAATGCAATCATTCCCAAGATACCTGCAATCAACCAAAAGGATCCAGCCAAATACATTCCGACAACTAGTTGGTAGATCCCGTAGAGCACAGTTAAAACTAACAGAATACCTAAACCGGACTTCAGTCCGTTAATCAGATTTTTAGAGGAGGAATTACCTTTCTTAGCAGACATCATTTGAACTTAAAGGTTCAAGAATGTATTTATATGAAGTTTAAAGATTTAGAGTGAAATCTAATTTTAGAGGTCGTTAAAATAAAGAGTCATGTTAATTTAACGTATTTATTATTAATGATATAAATAAGCACTTTTAGCATCCGTGCTTTTCGACCCCAAACTTTTAGCACTCTTCGCTGATTTTGATCTCTTTCTTTGCACATCTGCAGATGCCATAGTCCTATGGTTAGAACGCGGTAGGATTTGCATCTCTTTTGGTTCTCTAGAAGTCATTGATCTTGATGATGAAGACGCCGATGAAAACGACTGTTTTAATGGTACTTCTCGTTGTGATCTCTTTTCTCTCGCTTTCAGTGGCTCTTGCAATCTGCAACTAGAATTTCCATAACTATCAGGGGACGCATATCTTTGAAAGCCGTTATTTTCGTGAATATCCTGCCCCTTTTGCGCAGTAAATGGATCCTTAATGTGCCGGAGCTCCCTTTTCTTACGTAGCGGATGAGTTTCTTCTTCATCCTCTTCGTCTTCCAGTATAGTGTCATGTTCTTCAATGTTTGTTATCGTCCCTGTTCTTTTATGCCCTTGACTTTTGCTCTCCTCATCTAATCCAAACTGGGATTTATAGCTTTTCATAGCTAGTAGATATTTACGATATTTAAAGAATATACTGACTAGCAATAGCAATGCAATTCCAATCAAAATGCAATTGAGTATTGAAAATGCAGTCCATACAGAAACCAAGTCGTTCTTTGCAATGACTCCATTCAAGGTGTCATTTTGGACAAACCAGGTCAAGCGGACCAGGTAAATTAAACTAGTCAACATGCTACTGATTAATAGCAAGATGCTCCAAAAGAAGAGAAACGAACTCAACGCAATGGAGTTAGAAATAGTACCGAATAGACCAATAAAACAAGCCCAAATGACCAAAGCACCAACAATGCTCAGATTGATGATAACTTCGATTACACCAAATAACAGCAATACACTAAATATCATCAACGTAGCAGTAGATGAATATAAACAAAAAGTTCTTGGCTCAATAGGTTTTTTAACTTGCATCAGTAGGTGTCCCGCCCATAGTCTTTCGGTCAAACTAGAGGACTAAAGAATACGAATCAATACAAGACGTCCCATCTAGTTGCAAAAATAATAAATTTATTCTCTTTTTTGATCATTCTTTTTGTTACTCATTTTAACAAGTTTTGCGAAGTAAAAGCCATCCATGTTGTGTGTGTGAGCATAAATTCGTTTAGAAAATTGCAATGTCTTATTAAATTGCATTTGTTTAAAATTTACATAACCGGGTTTTCCTACGTTGATTTCACATGGAACCAGCTTCACATCTCTCTTTTTTAAAGAATAGTTTACAACACATTCATTCTCATCAATTAAAATAGAACAAGTACTATAAACAACGATTCCACCAACTTTGCAAGCATCTATTGCACTTAGTAGAAGTTGCTTCTGTAAGTCAGATAGCAAGCGGATCTCATTCTCATTCTTAGAGTGTTTTACCTGCGGATCTTTGCTTATCACACCAGTACCGCTGCAAGGAGCATCAAGCAATACTCCATCAAACATATTTATCCATTTTTTATCTAGTTCCCTACCATCTTCATTACAGACAATACAGTTTTCTACCCCCATTCTGCTAAGCATGGCAGCTACCGCTTTACATCTAAGCTTATTAATATCATTCGCAAACAAAATTCCAGAATTTTTCATCAACTGGGCTAAATAAGTGGTTTTACCACCCGGTGCAGCACACATATCTAGTATGCGCTTCTCTTCCAAATTTGCATGCTCTGCCATCGCCATAACTGGTAGCCAAGACGAAGCACTCTGGATCATATAATACCCATTCAAATACTCTGGAGTTGCACCTACAGGTACTTTAGATTTCATTATTTGAAGACCCAAGTTAGTCCATTCTCCGGGAAGTTCTCTAATTTGCATTCCTCTTTTTAAAAGTAGTTTCGTTAATTCACGACGCTTTATCTTCAAAGTGTTTGTGCGAATAGTTAGAGGTCTTTGAATCTCATTGCTTTCTATACACGCCAAAATCTCGAAAGAAGGAAACATGTCCCATAGTTTCTGTAATAAAAAATCATTGTATCCATAAAATGCTTGTAAAGAGAGCCTTAATTGATCAATGTATTCCTGTCTAGTGTACATGGTGTCCTTCAGTTGTTTGTAATCTTCTAAAATAGTTAGAATTGCATGGATTTTCTGCTTTACAGTTTTCGGATCAGATTCAGCCTGAAAAAGCTCTTTATGATTTATATCATCCACAAGAATACGTTCCACTTTTAACTCACTTTGACCGATATCATTTGAGAGAAACGGATCGTCTTTTAAAATCGATGCGTCAATAACCTCAGTGTCATTTGCATCCTCAGCTTCCTGCTTAGAGCTTATTTCATCTAATTTAACCGGAACATCAAATTCGGGCTCGTCTGCGTCAGATTGCTCATCAAAAGATTCAAACTCGTCCATCATTTCTTCATCGCTCCAATCTAAAGATTTCATTTTCCGCGTAATATCCTTTAAAAATAAAATTGTATTTATTTATTCTCTCCAATTCTAGATTGAATTACCTGTGTTAATACCAACAAATTTTTTTGTTTATCCTCCAAATCTTTCATCAACGGCTTTGCATTATCTTGCACGAATGAGATTCTTCGCTTATATATCTCTTGTGCATAATCTCTACTGCATTGAATGAAATATCCCGTTCCTATATCTACCATAACCTTCTTCCCAATTTTACCCTGCACATGAATACTGTTTGTAAGAGGTATCATGGCGCTGTTCATTTCTGATTTCAAAATGCCAATGTTTTCATTAAAAGTGTTTAGCAACTGCTGCAATTGCTGCGCACTCATTTGCAATGTTTGTACATCTCTCTCTAATGTTTGTCTCACTTGAATTAGTTGTTGTACTGGAAGAGTATTCAAATCCATACTCTACCTTTTGTTACAAAAATAAACAAAAAGCCCAAATACAATGATCAATTTTTAATTGAATAAATGATTTATCGCGATAAAACAAGCTATATTGCTCAAATACACTTTATTTCAAAGACATTTCTGATTGCATAAAAACTAGACTTTCTTTCCTTTCATTTATTACTAGAGTCTGCAAATTATCAGGGCCAGAGTATGTCAGATCTAAATAGAGCATCAACATATGCAGAAAACTTTATCCTGCAGGAGCTATCCGATGTCTGTCTAAGCTAGCCAATAAATTCATGTGCGGCTTTCAAGACTTTTATCCGTAGCTTAATGTTTCCACTCTTCCTCGAGGAAAATATTTTATGTGAGGGTATCATACGTTAAACAAAAAGAGACTCTTGTGCAATATTTCAGTGTTTTGTATACCAATTTATTGTTATGACGACATATAGTATCGGTCTTTTTAATACGAAACCCCAACGCACGCAAAGAATGTAGAACTTTTTTAGCCTACATGGCCTGCGAAAACACTACAATGAAAATGAATATTGGCACAGGAACTAGGGCACCCATTTCTTATTGGATTGAAGCTGTTAAGCACGTTTGCAGCCAAACGGCTATTTCATGTATTTTCTGGTATATATGGGACACCAAATATAAAAACTAGACTAACTCGTTTTTAAAGGAGGTGCACCATATTGAGGAAATGCTATCATTAATAAAAGATCTTCTATTATACCAATTTTCTTCCATTACTTT
>JADGIF010000032.1:0-32023 GCA_018985225.1 Amoeboradix gromovi
TTTAATAATCTTCAAGTGATAGATAGTTTGCTAGCTAATGGTGAGAGACCAGGTTGGCAGAGAAGGGATTATACAAACAAAGAGAGTTCGCCTATTGCCTAGGTGAAGAAATATGGGACACTACTGTGAAAACTTCAACTGGGTAAATCTCGTCACCCGCTTTTTACCCCTAGTCTAGTTTTTACAGAGCATGTCCCACATGGAGATTTCAGGGGGACTAATTCCCCACATTTTTGAGACATTTGTTTGAAAAGCATTCTAGCTTTTCGAGAGTTTAATTATGAACTCTTACATAATAAAAAAACTCGAAGAGGAGAGCATTCTAGAAATAGTTATTGGAAGTGAGACAAGGGTAGAAAACAATGCGCTAATGGTGACAAAAGAATTAATCCTTGAGTATAAATTTGACAGTGGTGCGCTAGGCACAATCTTATATCCATTTCAAAAAACGTCGAATGGATATCAAAACTATTTGCAGCTGCAGTTATATTCTAAGAACCATTCTATTTGGCATCAAAGGAAGTTATTGAACCTTGACGATTTTTCACTGGTTTTGGGGCTTTACGACAGATTTCCTAACAATTATTATCTCTGCGACTATCTCTTTTGGAGTTACAACAAGAAACACTCATTGAATTTGCTCTCGAACGAATATGATATGCTTTTAGCTACTGCAAGAAAGTGGAACGACCATTCGATATTATGGTGTTGGTACCGGTGTTCAAGATTGCATATGCCATCTATAAGTATAAGAGTGCTGGAAATCATAGATAAGATGGCAAAGTCGCAGTGGAATTTTGCCTTGGAAAATGTTATTTATGCCTTTTATTCTGAATATAAAATGGACAACTTATGTATGTATTTGGGGGCTTTAAATGAAAGGAGACTAATTTTAAAGTAGGCATGGCGTAAATTGTTAAACAATAAATCAAAATGATAGAAATTTACTGGTTGTTCAAATAATGATTTATCTGCGACACTATCGCATGATTTGAAGAGCTTATAAGCATTATGGACTCTTGATTGTGAGCTGTTCCGGTTGTTATTTGCACAAGTGACTTCTCTATTTCGCAGCTAATAACCTGTGAAATTGGTATTGTAAGTTCGTGAGTCTCCCAGTTCATGAATTGAATCCTATTGTTGAAAACTAGCAGATTATTAGATGCCAGAACCTCGCATTTGATGTTATATCTGATTCCACCAAAATAAGGAAGCCTTTCTATAACTTTTGGGATACTTAAAGCATGCGCATCATCCTTAAGTAATCCCTGGCTAAATATCTGTTTAACATTTGGTTCGGTATTGACATTCAAGACCAGCAGTCCTGCCTTTAGTAGAGACCTATACAGCATTACAACATCATCCTCATATGAATGGGACTTTAGCGGGACCCACATGCCTGTTTGCAAAAAATAGATTGAGTCTTCTACGTTGTCTTGGTTAAAGTAGATATCCCAGTTGTTGCGTCGAACCACCCAAGATGAGTTTTGGAATTTGCAGGTTTCACCCAAGCTAATTAGATCAAATATGTACTCATTGTCATTCAAATTAAAGCACTCTCCCAAAGAATCCCGCATGATAATGCAATAATCATCAATTTTTATCTTAAACATAGAATCTACTTGCATAATAACTTTTTTTCCGAGGTCATAATTGTTGATCGAGAGTTTTAGTATCTGGGAGTTGTATTCTAGCGTTAAAGTAAAGGTGTTTTCACATTTCTATATGAACGAAAAATACCTCATATTTTGTTATTTCAATACCACATGGCCTTTGGTGTCTCCTAGATATACTGTTTATAGCCCTGTATTTCAGCTCAGCTACAATGTCATCAAATTGGCTTTGATTTGACCTGTTGATAGTATATATTACCATATGTCTTATTTCATCACTTATCGCCAGGTACGGAAATAACAAGGCAAACAAAGCCCAGCTTATGTTCAATGCTCCGCTTTTATTGTTCATCAGCTGTTTAAGTAATAGGCAGCATAGCTCATCACTGTACTCAACGTTGTCCTTTGCAATGTCCAAGATACAGGAGCATATGCTTGGTTTTTCAAATTCTTTTCCTGTTTTCTCGTATCTTAATATTAAAGTAAATAGTTGCAAACTTATCTCATTGCTGCTTGTCTGTTTTAGCAGCGACTTTTCAATCATGTAGTTTTGCCAGTTGGCGTTGGAATGTTTTCTTCCGTGTTTACTTATATAGTCATGAAATGGTGTTTTATCGTCAAATGGGTCGTATGCTTTTCTTGTTGGCGATAAAGGAGACGGCAGTCCCATATAGATATTCAATATAGGACTAAATGAATAACCATCTGTCTCTGTAATTGTCAAATTTGGCGTGGTCTTGCTCTTTATAATTCTACTAATATTTTGTTCATACTTCACTGAAAGTGACTCGTGGCTAGACATTACACTAAAATATTATGGCCTAGATAAGCAAGCCTTTTATGATATTTGAAGTCAACAATAACATTTATTTCGCCACCTGTCCTACTTTTTGAAATAAAGAATCCACTACCACCTCTAGTTTCTTCATGGCCTCAATACTGGTGTGATATAAAATGTCATCATTTGCCTTTTCGAATATAATCAACACCCCCATATTCTGGTCTAATATTCCATTTAGCTCTGAATCCAATATCATCTGACTAATTTTATGCTCCACCTGATCCATGGGCAAGTTCAAGATGCTTGAAACATGTGAGATTTGCACTCTTTCATATGGCTCGATTACTCTAGTTAAATTGCTTGTAAGCAATCTATCATACAGAAATCTCAATTGCACGGCAATGACAGGATCACTAGTTAGTGCTAAATTAGTTTAAAATTCACCTGGATGGTCTTTTAATGCCAAATCAAAATCATGCAAAACACGAGATTTACAAGCTTTCTGAATCTTTAATAACCCGACGATGCGATCATCTTTGTTGTCAATGATATACTTGTTGTTTCCCAGATCATCGTTGTTCATTATCTGAGTCAGAATTAACCAGCTTAAATGCTGCTGATAGTCTTTGTTAATGTGATGCAACTGCTCAACTGTCTCATAAAAGTAAGAATAAGCAATTGTGTATTCCTTATCTAGCAAGTGAACAAGACCGCTTTGCTCGTCCAGTTGCAGCTGAACTACGGGAGGAACGTACATTTGGTGACTTAGCGTTTTAGCAGCAACCAAAGCACCTTTAGATTTGTTTGTGTTCTTGAGATAATAATAAGCTCTACTTTGTTGAATAAAGACTTGAAGAAGCAATTGCTTATCATCTAATTTCTTTAACGGGACAGTAATTGAGTCAATTTTGATCAAGGAATCATTGTATAAATGATTACTCAATAAAAGTTCTATGTAAAGATGTTCCAGCTGAAATAGAAGATATTGAAGGTTGGTATCTTTGATCTGGACTAATAATTTATCGAAGATGGATCTCTTCTGATCAATATCACCTTCAACAAGGGATAACCTATTTACCGCATGCTTCACAAATTTGGTTAGCTGTGGGACGGAAAGTTTGGACATCTGAGGATTATTGACTAAAATTTGTTCAAGTTGGTCGATATTAGCTTTATCAGATTGTGAAATCATTTCTTCCATTGGACGGAGAAGTGTTGCAAAAAACAACATCAAGAAGAAAATAAATAGATATATGGTAGGCTTTGCAAAATGGCCGCACTAAGAACCAAGAGGAGTGCCTTGGAATGTAAGACAGAGTTAATTCAAATCCTTTATTTCTTCGTACCCACTGTAATGATAACAATAACAAACTACCATACTTCTGGTGATAGTTATCGCTTATTTTTCATTTTTTTGTATCTTTGAGTCATTAGGAATGAATTACAATCATGAAAGACAAAAAGGGACTTACCATTGATTTGGTTCAAAGAATTATCTCAGTAGCTCTAAGAGAAAGCTGGTCAACGGTTACTATCGTGTTAACATTTTAAAAACCTTGGTAGGATAAAAACGCAGCTAAAAACAAAAAATGTCTTGCATTAGAAGTTAAGTACGCATGAAACCCAAATTTGCGCCAAAGAGCTAAAATGGTCTACTTTTATGGACCAGCCTTGCAGATTATCGCCCGATTGTGCTCTGATCGTTCATAAATGTAGCTATCAATTTGAATTGAATCAACCGTGTTGCTCCAATATAATCTTTTTCTATACTTTTTTGAAATCATAAAAGTTTGATAACCTTCTTTCTCATCAAGTGCAAATAGGTCTAAAATCTCTCATTTTGATTATCTAAATCTAAAGAAATCATCACTAGATGGGGGCTTGCTCTTTCATGCTCAAAGACTGGTCTAAGAATGCCATTGCGCATGTACTCTCAATATTAGGAATTCAATTTGTTGCCAGTCTTGCCGCCCATCATTTCTCAAGAGATTTTATGAGGTTAAGCTAATTGTAGCAGTATCTCCATCCACGACTGCACCGTATCGGACACACTGGTGCAACCCTAGACATCTGCAAGATTGCTGAATGCTTTTTTATCTGCCAAAGTCACCATTGCTCAAGGAACAGTATTTAATACTTTTGAATAAGCAGACATAACACCGTTCTATTAATAGCATAAAATAGTTTCTTGTTCGGGATGCTGAAAGTTCCTGCTTTTGTGCCGGTAACTTCCATCACCACAGGTAATATCCATTTCATAACTTCATTCACTTCACTTCATCTAATCTTGTGTACCTTCTCGCTGTACCATAGTACTTCATATTTGCTGCCAATACCTTTGCCGCCACAAGACCCGACTTACCCGAATTATCTAATTTCCATTGTAATTTTAGTTTGTTGTTATGGTAGAATAAGATTTTTGTAATCTAGTTTCGCATTTTTAAACGGATGTTGTTCGTCTTTTAACCCAATTATTTTTTCTTTGTCATCACTTTTACCCCTCTTGTCTATATTTCACAGCTCGATTGTTTTCTTGAATAAATCATTATTGCGAATTTGTATGCATTTTTATATGATCTCAAGACTTTTCCAGATTTTTCTAATACCTTAAACACTCGATATTCTTCCTTTTCGCAAACGGTAAATCAACTCTAAATAAATAACTAGCAGGTGCAGCATACATTCATCAACACTGATAAGCTGGTCCAAACACGGAAAATTCGAGGCCATGTACAATATTTGGCACTCTAAAGAAAACCAATTTGGAGAGCTATTCATGTACATAGTGTCGTTTGCAAGTCGACATGGACCACATGGCACCAAGGAACAAATTCGATGCCATGTACGAGGTATGGTACTTTAAAGAAAACCAACTTAGAAACCTGAACCTGTACAAATTGTCATTTGAAAGTAGATAGAGATCATATGAAAGCAAGGAACATATACATCAAGTATCTGCATCCTTATTCAATCCCGCCTCAGTGTAGTGAAAGCGTGAGCAATCACTGTAACGGGGATCTAGCATTAGTTTCTCTGTGGAAATTCTCGATTTTATCGGAAATCAGGTCTTTTAATGAGGAGAGCATGGGACACCAAATATAAAAACTAGACCAAGTCGTTTTTAAAGGGGGTGCTCCATAAGGAGGAAATTAATAAAAGTCCTTCTTTAAAATAAAACAACATGACCCAATATCTCTTTCAAATAAGGTCTTTGAGTATCTTATCTGTTCCATTTTCTTGTTCCTCTTACCACCTTTCATATAACTTATTTTTTGTTTTCTCTTCTTCTTATTAACCATTGTTTCTAAGATTTTGATGGATGAAAAACTTTTATACTAAAATAATTTACTTGAAACAGTCAGATGAATTTAATTCGCTATCGGCTAACACAGTTGAAATAAGGATTTAAACTATTTCAGAAAGTTAGTCCAGTCTTTATATTTGATGTCCCCTGTGTTTTTAGTATGTCCCGAAAATTTCAGGGTTTAGCAGTGGCTTCAATTATTGGTATCGGAACTGCTTCTTATATATATCTCCCAATAATTCAAGAACTGGAGAAATTGAAGACTAAAAGCAATGAAGAAACTGGCTGATTTTAACTGAATAAATCGTTTATAGCGATTACGTGAATTTCATCGCACCAATGACTCTTTTCTAGAAACTTTCAATTGAATGAAAATGGAGACACAAGCAAGGCGACGGTAAGAAGCTTGTCAATGCTTTGAAATCTGGCGGTTTCATTAAATACAGATCTCGGTTTATTACTCTTCCTTTATTTCGAGCTTCAATTTATCAGGTGAAATAAGAAATACAGTATTTATTATTTATAACTTGATTTTCGGCTTCCCTAAAAAGTTTCTGACAAACCAAACTTGTAAAATTGCTGAAGTTATCATAATAGAAGATTCTAAAAGCGCAAATGTGAAGATTCTATTTTCCGTATTTTCGACCGTATGCATATTACGGCGAACTCTAACGGAATAAAATCGAGAATTTTTCATGTAACTACTTATGGCATTGTATGTCTCATCAACGTATTTATCAAGAACACCAGTATCTGTCTACATAAAAATCAATTACCTTTGGTTTCTGCTGGATACCATACTCCCCTTCTACAGTAATGTCTACTGCAACTTCTTTTAAAGCTACGCTGCTCTTTCCGTTCCAAAAGCAAAACGAGTATTCCCCAATCTTCTCTAAAGCAAACACCACATCCGTCTGTTTTTCTTTCTCCCCATGAACTAGAAGTGTCTGCGCCGGATCCTTTACTTCATAATCTGTGTCAAATTCACCTCCATTCTGAACCGCGAAATAGAAGCCTAACTTCTTAGAGTTTTGCTCCGAGGTTGCGAAGTGATAAAAGCACTGCTTTTCCGCAGGCTGAATAATAACATATAAAGACAAGGCTATGGAAAATTGCCAAAGAAGCATAGTTTGAAGGAGAACATTTCTTTGTCTCAAGATTATAGTAGATGGGAATACAAGTTTAGATTCCGTTTTTAAGTATAGCCGTAGTATGTGCTGTTTATTCAGTAAATTTAAGATTTCGCAAATGTTCTTTAGCCTTGAGAAAAGCCATCTTTTTAGATTTTGTCTGGTCAATTGATTTTATACGATGCCAGGCTTGCAACTGCCCATACTGGTCTGGATTTATTCCCTCGTCTACATATCTTACAATATCTGTTGGTATCTCGACATCTGATTCCAAATCAATTATACCCTTGTAAAGCTTTAAGAGACATAATAAATCTTTCTCCACTGCCTCATTCTTTTCTACTTTTTTGATTGTCTGAGCAAGTTGATTTAAACACTCGATCATTCTGTCTTCTTCATTGGTTGACATGCAGGAGTGTTTGGTAAACAACAGGGACATGCTATATGAAAACTAATCTGGGTTAAAGCAAAAGACAAAAAGAGATTTTGGGTTATTAGATTCGCAATCTTACATCAAATCCGACATATAATAGAGGTATTGGTATGATATTGGCTGCGAATAAGTATTGCAAATGGTAGCAAAAGAACTTGTCCGAAAGCGATTCGCAACGGTGAAGATTGGCATGACAAAGCATAGCCATTGCAGTATCGAAGGAAGAAAATAGTGTGGTCTCTTTGTTGAAATTATCCTCTTCTGCATTAAATGACTTGTGTTTTGATTCGCATGTTCCACGACCAGACTCAGTCGGCTAAAAGAGTACTATGATGCAAACTCAAGGGTACAAAGATAAAAAAAGCGCTTAACAGAAGATAAAAGCGGTATGTTTTTAGACTTGTAAATACTGCGCCTATTATTGACTAGTTGCATGATTATACAATTAGATTACTTAGTTAATTTCTCTGTAGAAATTCTCGATTTCTCGGAAATCAGGACTATCAATGAAGAGCCTCACCAGCTACCTTATTTTTTCCAAACATTTAAATGATAACATCGTGCAGAATTGGAGAAAACGGAATAGAATACCTGATCAATGGGAAATTCCAACATTTTAGCAAGGTTTCACCACTATCAGCCTTGGCCTACTGGCACTCAATTTATTTTAAATTTTCAGAGCAGCGCCTCTCAATGAATGAGGAAATAAAAACTATTCGGAAAAAAAACAAAGATTTAATAAATCTAGTGGAGCAACTTGATTGCGAAAAACTGATGCTTTTAAGTCAGCTTAAAAGAGTAAATCATGAACTAGTAAAGAGAAATATTTAAATAAAATATTGGCGCAAGTATTTTGCAGTTTATTAAACGTCAATAACATGGGATTGAGTCTTTCCTGAAGAAACTACATTGCCGGGCAAAACGAAGCAGCTTTGGAGCTCGCAATCGTCCTCTACAATGCAGTTTTCTAAAATAATACTGTTCACTATTCGACAGTTTGCTCCTATTTTCACGTATTTTCCAATTATGCTTTTCTTTATAACAGTTTTTGACTTTATTTGCACAAAGTCATCTATAAAGCAATCGTTTCCAATTGCTGTTCCCTCTGAAGTCTCAAAATTTTGTCCAATTAGACCAACCGAGTTCTAAATTAATATTGAACAACCATTTTAATATATTCAAACACGTTCTCTTCAAATTGTAAATCGAAAATATAGCTGGGCTGCGTAATTGGGACAAGAAAATGCAGCACTTTAATTTTCTTCATGACCTTTATGGAGCACTCTAAAGACATGGACTCTTCAATTAAATCATCATCTGCAGTCATACATTCTGAGTGTGTTGTGCTAAAAGAAAGTGCTTCGCCTATAATTGAGTTGTTGTCATTTTTAAAAAACTTTAAAATGTTTCTTTCTTTTAAAAAGTGAGGGTTATATTGTGCTTGAATAAGATCCATCATTACATCATGCAAATCAGAGTATCTATGACTCATTACCCATTGGAATACCCAATTTCTGCAAATCATTATCGGAGGAATTTCGTATTGACGTGTAAAATTGATTTTGGGAAAAACGTTTAGGATGCTATGGTGAACTTTGTGTTTGATGTCATCAATTACTGCATAACAAATCCTGTCATCAGCAGTGCCAATTAACCACTTCAGTCTATCATGGCCATAAAAATTGGGCCGACCGCCAAGTTTTTCAAGTTTATCAACAACTTTGCAGTCAACCATGGGAATGAAAGAATCGCAGTCAGCACCGTTATACTCTTGTAAGATAAGTTGCAGAGGGATATTTGATATCACAAAAGGATTTAAAAATACGACATCACTGCTCCACTGAATTTGCTGCAGGCAGCCACTTAAAGTTTTCGAGCTTTTGATATCACAAAGATCCAAATTATTAGTAGTCAGCAACTCAAGCAAATACTTTTCGATATGCTTTACGCTATCATCGTGACAGCAAATATGAACGTTTGTGCCATTGCTACAGTCATAAGCATACCTGATGCAGACCTCAAGCAAAGATTTTGATAGTAGGTTTGTTGTTAGTTTAATATTTGGGAACTGATCTGGAAAGCACAATATAGCAATGCAGATACTGACTGTCATCTGGAGTTGAGTTAGTTTTGAATAATAAAATATCACTCCTTGACAAGTTTGGGAAGCAAAAACTAGCAAGCTAGATCCTGTTTCCGAAATTGAACTCATCAATTTAAAAGCACTTAATTGTTGAAAATACAAACCCTACGGTTCTTTAATTTATTTTATTCTCTGCACGACTTGGAAACTCACTCATCACAAATATTTTTCGAATTTTTACTTTTGCAAGGTTTCCACATTTGCACAAGTGGGCACGTGAGTGATTCATCAAAAGCACATAATTTCTCTATGCGATTGTTTGGAACAGCAGCTAATTTTAAATGCGTACATTAAAAAAGCTTCTCGGATCACGAAGGATCTGCGAAACCCACTGTAAAAGTGGGATTTAATTTTTTTTGCAGAAGTATCCCATATTTTATTACATGCAAATTAGGAAAAAGAGTCTGTTATAGGTTATCCTTTGCCAATTGGACAACCATCATTTTTAAATAATCTTTAAATGAGTTGGAAATCTTTCTTGTTGCCTTTATGGCTTATTTAGAATTGAATGGCCGCTACGAATGCTAATAGCCTTAAGACCATTTCTGAATGTAGAAAGGTAATTCTATCTCGACTAGTGATCTCTTTAGATTAACGCTCTCTTGCTAGTTTGATTTGGAAATTATTAACAGATAAATATATTGGAATCACTCTGACAAAATAACCTCATTCCCAAGTAGAGGACACACTTAGAAACCATACTAGGAATCTACCGTCTTCATGTCACCAGATAAAAAAGACTCAAAATGCTGCCTTGTTTGTGAACAAGACGAAATTACCAACATCAAGTCAGAATATGAAAATGGTTATCGGCTGAGATATTGCAACATTTAACTGTCCTAATCAGCAAAGCTGTTCTGAAAGAGTTATTGCCAGTGCATTTTCATATTGAGAAAAGGCCTAAAGTCATACTATAGGACTGGCACATCTTTGCGGATGATCCTCGGACTTAGAGTTGGGGCATTTTCTGAAATTGGACCCATCTGAGTTATAAACTGATGTAAGCACGATAAATAGTTTATTCCATAAAAACCGCTATGCGTTTCTAATCGTGCAATTTCAGAGGTGTTTCTTACATTGACAATGTTCGAATACTCCTATGCTGAAGTTTGTATCGCAATCGAGTTATACTCGCTGGTTATATCATTTATAACTGTTGCTACTAATCCTGGCTGCATTTCACATTGGCTCTGTTTGAAGACCTCAGTTTTCGGATTTATTTCTGCAATGTCATACTATCTAATCACGCAAAATGAAAAAAGTCAACTTTATGTTTTAAGTTATTTGTGGACATTATTTTTATCCAATTTAACCCATTCCTACATCCCAGTCTTAAGATTGTGGTATCTCTGCGAGAAAAAGGAACAACGAATATTTTTTGCAGTTTTACCTGTTTGTTTGTTTTTTGGAGCATTTAGCACTGCATACACAGAATATATTTACAAGAGCAAAGAGGAGTTTAGGTTGGAATGTAAGCGGCCCATTTTCCAGTTGCTCTTCTTTATTTCTCTCGTCATTGTTAGCCTGTTATGTTTGGTTGTTGTTGTGAAAGAGTTTAAAATGGCAGGTTTACCAAGATTATCACAGAGCTTGCGAGTTTTTGAGAAAATATCCATATTTTCACTGATTCTAGTCATTGCTATTGGGTGCGTTCAATCTATTCTAGTTTTACAAATCCTGGGTCAAAACAATTTTGCGTTTCTCACTCATATTTTGGCTTTTGTCTGTTCGATATCGCACGGAATGTTTGAACTTAACAGACAGAATAGTCGCCTGAATCGCTCAGTACAGTTCATGGAAAATTTTACTTGATTACAAATAAATCATTTTACTGTACTCTCTAAACAAAGGATGCTCAACATTTTGAAGCACCGCCTCGTAGAACCAAGCGAAAAGTACTGCGTGGATTGGCTTAAGAAATACAAGGGTGTACCTAAATGCGTATATGAACCTAAAAATACTCAAGAAGTACAGGAAATCGTTAGATATTGTTTTCTACATAACTATAAAATTGTTCCTCAGGGAGGGAATACTGGCCTTGTAGGCGGTGCAATACCTATTGGGGATGAGGTTGTTATTAATCTTTCCAAAATGAACAGAGTCTACGATATCAATAGATTCCAGAATACAGCCCTTGTTGATTCCGGAGTAATTCTTCAGCAGTTGGACATGGAATGTTCTAAGCAGGATCTAATGGTTCCATTAGATTTGGGTGCTAAGGGAAGCTGCCAAATTGGCGGTAATGTAGCTACCAATGCAGGCGGATTACGATATCTTAGATATGGATGCTTATCACAAAATGTCTTATCGTTAGAAGTTGTTTTACCAAATGGTGAGCTACTGCCCATGTCAAGTGGAATGAAAAAAGACAATACAGGCTATCATCTCAAGAATCTATTTGTTGGGAGCGAGGGAACTCTGGGGATTATTACCAAAGCGTTGATCCAAGTAGTTCAAAAACCCAAGTCTGTTCAAGTCGCTGTGCTAGCACTGAAATCTTATAGTGAAGTAGTCAGTTTATTCCAACACGCTAAGTATGAGCTAAACGAAATTCTGAGCGCTTTTGAATTCTGGGACAAAGGATGTATGTCGCTAAATGAAAAATATTTGAACTGTAGACAACCTTTCGACAAGCTATATCCATTCTATGCTCTTATAGAGACACACGGTAGTAATATCAAACATGACTTGGAAAAGATTAATTCCTTTTTAGAGAAACATATGGATGAAATAATAATCGATGGGGTCATAGCACAATCACATACAGAAGCCCAGGATTTATGGAGATTAAGGGAAGGAATACCAGAGGCATGCAACGCAAGGGGTAAGGTGTATAAATACGATGTTAGTTTACCCATTGCCAGTCTGTATGGTCTGGTAGAATCGACACAGTCTAGGCTGAGTTTAAATACGAAACATTCATTTACAGATTGCGTTGGGTATGGGCACATGGGAGATGGCAATCTGCATTTAAATGTTTGTGCAAAGACATTTAATGATGATAATAAAACTTTGTTGGAGCCATTTGTTTATGAGTTTACTCAAAAACTTAATGGAAGTATTTCTGCAGAGCATGGTATCGGCCAAATGAAAAGAAATGCGCTGCATTATTCAAAAAGTAAAGAACATATCGATATGATGAAGTCCTTTAAAGCCTTGATAGATCCCAAACAGATAATGAATCCGAGTAAATTATTTTAATGTTTTACCAAATCTAAAATAGCAATGTCAAAACATGGCAAAGCATCCACACACATGTTAATAGTGGTGGTAATGATAACGACCTTATATCTGAATCGAATGATGGTTGTATTGAAGGTAAATTCGTGTCTTACCATTTGATGTGCGTCTAAATTTGTCAAATTATTTGGGTCTGATATTTTAAAAAACTTTGAATGTTTTAATTGATGATATTAAAGTCATAGAAAAATAAACAAAATCGAAGATTTACTAAATAATATCTTGTGTTTGTAGAATGTCGTTTTTATTGACTTAAACAATCTTACGATCGAGGAATTAGCGATTACACAATTGCACTCTTGTAATCTTATTGGCGGAAACCGTTGTCTAGTTTTTACATATGGGACATCAAATATAAAAACTGGACTAACTTTCAGTAACAACTTGGAGCATTACTTCAGCTTTATTACTTTATGGATTTAAGAGGCGAGTGGACATTTAGCTAGTTGCGGAGTTGACGAGTATAAAAGGAAAAGAGTACCGTCTAAGAAAATGCACCTTTTGCTTAGATGCTCAAAGACCTCATATCTAGTTTTATTTTGAAGAGTGGATTGAAAGTAATGAGAGAAAATTGGTATAACAGAAGAAGATCTTTTATTAATGATAGCATTTCCTCCGTATGGTGCACCTTTAAAAACGAGTTAGTCTAGTTTTTATATTTGGTGTACCATATTTACTTGTAACATCCAGTTTATAGCCTCCTGTCATACACAGTTGTAGTCACCTTGACACAAGATAGCATTTTGAAAAGTTTAACTTCTTAAGATTAAATGCTTTCTTATCTTGACTTTTTGACAATTTACGACTAATTCAACGTTTGGTATCCCATATGTAAAGTGCGCAGTTAGAAATAATTTGTGTTAAAGAGGTTATTCCGCCGTTAGATTATTTAAATATGAACACCAGATGAGAGAAAACGTTAACCTCAGAAGATTAAAATGCTCCAATTGTTGTGATGACAGCCAGCGAGTACGGCTTAGCAAGTTGTGATAGAGTAGTACCTACTCAATTTGTCTACACTGCAGAAACGTGAACTCCGATTATTGGAGAACTTCGCATTTAACCTAGGCGTTGCTTACTTGAAAATCACTCGATTTACTGTATTTCAGGTGGTATAGACACTTGGAGCAGTGGTCCCAACAAGATGTAGAGTATCCTGGGAGCTTTAAAGAGTGCATTGCCTACGTTAAATACAAAATACGCTGTCCAACTGGGCTGTGCAACCTTGGATAAACATGGTTTCCAAACCAGTAACAATGTCCAACAATTAGCCCGATTATATCATGCCATGGCACATGGTTTTGCAATACGAAAGATATGGAAATCATTATTATTGGATAATAACTAGCGTAAAAAGTGAACAACCCAAAGAATGAGAAAAGCAGCGAAGCATTAAGCCTGCTCCAAATATAAATAATCATAAATGAGAGGCTAAAAGACATGAATGGAAAATCTATAAAAATGTTTAAAAAAGTTAAACTAACGCAGCCTAAAATCAGCATATACAGCACTTCTATGCTATTAAGAATCTCTTCTAATGACGTCATATATCTAATCATGAAGTAGAGATGGAACAAAACATCAATACTTACACTTCCGAAATATAAATAGCTTGTAACAATTCGATATATTTGCAGTTTCTTAAATACATAAGTGTATTTAAACATGATTGTAATCGGGTTGAATACTTGCATTTGAACTAGTACAAACAGAATTGCTACACCGGCTAAGTAGCCCTTGGTTATTGGAGGCATTGCCATTTAAAGTTTAAAGGAGAATCATTAGAAAGAATAAAATTGCAATGTAATCAAAAAATTCTGCAAACATTGAACAACATTGTAACCAAATTAGGTTCACAGAATTATCAGGGATACGTTATTTATTGAATACCACGACGTGAATTATTGCATACGCATAGAAAGCTTAGCGTGATTCTGATTTTGATTCTATGTAGCGCCGGATCAATCTGATTAAATTGAGATAAGCGGCTATTAAATTTTATGATTGCTCAAGTCTCTATGCTGGATGTCAAGTTATCCAGTTACTTGGATTAATCATATTCCTCGAGTGTACACAACCTAGGTAAATATAATTTCAGCCTGTTGTTACCTGTAGGAATGGCAACACTTGGATTGTCGTTTCATGGTCTTTAATCACACCTCATACATTAAAACCACTACATGATATACAATTAGCATGTAGCTGGTGAAAGTACGACGAGTAACTTTAAATTGACAGAAAATGATAGAGAGAAACAGAAAATCAAGACAGGGAAATTAAATAGATCTATTTGTCGGAGAAATGGTGGAACAGCTCGATTGTTTTCTTGAATAAATCTTTTATTGCGAATTTGTATGCATTTTTATATAATTTCATAACCTTTCCAATACCTTAAATACTCAATATTCTTCCTTTTTACAAATGGTAAATGGAAATAATGGATGTAATCTCGAATATGTCAAATCTAAAGAAATAATTAACAGGCACAGCATACATTCATCAAAATTGAGAAACTGATCCAAAAATGGAACAATTAGATGTCTTTCAATGCCTAGAATGAGATGGACAGTAAAAATAAACTTGTAGATCGTTTATTTAATAATTCTTGCTATTGGTCTTACCGAATATGCGACAATAGAGAGTATGTGACAACAAGGAATATACACAAATATATGTATCCTTATTCAATCCCGCCTCGGGGTAGTAAAAGCGTGAGCAATCACTGTAACCGAGCATCTGGCATTGCTAGTTTCTCTGTGGAAATTCTCGATTTCTTAGAAATCAGGACTTTTAACGAGGAGTCTATTTAAGTTGCTCTTTTTTGTAAAATTCATGAACTTACATCAGAAATGACCGCCACGATTTGAACCTGAAAAGAATTGCAGAACAGCTGATTGTTTGATTTCAGCCCATGAAATAAGTTTAGTTTTAAATTCTAATTATATGTGTATACGCCTCGGTTAAATTTGTAGACCTGAAAGAATTCAGACATTTTGTTTATCAAGAGTAGATCAATTGAGCCGCGAATTCTTGATGGGGCAAAAAATTTAATAAATTTTTTTTCTTGTCTCTTCTCCATGCAACAAGTAAAATCCGTGCCCTTTCAAGACCAAAAACCAGGAACTAGTGGACTACGTAAAAAAACAAGGGTATTCATGGAACCAAACTACACAGAACACTTTTTGTCTGGGTGTCTGGACATATTAACGAGCTCTGGAGATTCCTTCCTAATTGGTGGAGATGGCAGATACTACAACAAGACTGTAATTCAAACCGCCATCGAAATGGCCAGCGTTTATAAGAAACCTTTGACAATTTACATAGGCCAGAACGGAATTCTGAGTACCCCTGCTGCAAGCTACATTATTCGTAAAAACAAATTGGCAGGTGGTATTTTATTGACGGCTAGCCATAATCCAGGTGGAATTGATGAAGACTTTGGCATCAAGCTCAACGGAGAAAATGGTGGGCCTGCTAGCGAACAAGTCACTGATTTATTGTTCAAGTACACCTTGAAAATCGATGGCTACAAAATTCATAAACGAGACCCCATTGACCTAGATAAGATTTCAGAATTAAAAATTGAAAATTTGACCATAAAAATAATTGATAGCACATCTGATTATTTAGATTACATGAAGACGATCTTTGATTTTAATTCCATTAGTAATTTCATCAAATCTCAGAACTTTTCAATCCTGTTTGATGCTATGAATGGCGTAACAGGCCCATATGCGAAGTCTATCTTTAAATCTTTGGGTTTAGAGGATTGCACTATACGCAATGTACCTCTGCCTGACTTCGGCAAGTCTCATCCAGATCCTAATTTGACATATGCCAAAGAGCTGGTTGACAAAGTAAAAGCGAACAAGATTCAGTTCGGTGCTGCTAGCGACGGTGATGGTGATAGAAACATGATTATTAGTTTTGACCAATTCGTAAGTCCGGGAGATTCTGTTGCTGTTATTGCACATCATCATAAATGCATTCCGTATTTTAAAAACGGGCTCAAGGGAGTGGCCAGAAGTATGCCTACTAGTAAAGCACTAGATAATGTGGCGGAAAAGTTGAATTTACAGTGCTACGAAACGCCAACGGGATGGAAATATTTTGGAAACTTGATGGATGCCGAAAAGCTGAGTATATGTGGCGAAGAGTCCTTTGGCACAGGAAGCGATCATATAAGAGAAAAGGATGGACTGTGGGCGATCTTAGCATGGCTAAGCATCGTTGCTCATACTGGCTTAAGCGTAAAAGAAATATTAACTGACTTTTGGAAACAATACGGCAGATACTATTTTACAAGATATGACTATGAGCAAGTAAGTGCTAAGGATGCCAAGTTGATGATGGATCATATATTAACTTTAAAAGGAGATGATTTTAAAGTAGATGAATTTACTTACACTGATCCGATTGACAACTCTGTTAGTAGCAATCAAGGTATTAGACTGTTGTTCAGAGATAAAAGCAGAGTCATATTCAGATTAAGCGGAACTGGCTCAAGTGGTGCGACAGTTAGAATGTATGTGGACAAGTACGATAAGGATTACCTTTTATCAGATGCTTTGGATGGTTTGATAAACAGAGCATTAGATTTATCCAAGTTGCCAGAATATATTCATAGATCAACGCCAACAGTCATTACTTAATAAAACCGATAATTTTTCAAACATGTCTGCTCTTTTTAATTTTCAGTCGCTCCTAATGGTGCTGATGCTGCTTATATGCACGTGCACGTATATTAACACACAATTCAAGTTGTTTAATAGACAAGGGTATTTTGGAGTTTGTTGGAAATTATCGAGAATTGGCGAAAGATTAAGTCCTTTTGTGTCTTTAAGCTTAATCATTATGTCATTACATTTACTGATTTACTAGTTATATATCCTGCTCAAATAAATCCAATTCGTTAATTCGCTTCAGCTCTCTTGTTAATAAATTCATTTTGCGGTTTGCCATTGATATTTTTGTCCCCACTGCTAAGTCCACCAATTTCAAGTACTCGCTACTCTTTTCTTTAAATATCTCACTTTCTACAAGCTGATTTTGTAGCTCAATTCGTTTTTGTTTTAAGTCGTCAAAAAGCATATCCTCATTCTCTACAACACTGAATTCTGTTGTAAATACCCGAGTATAGCAATTGCTTTGCTTATTATCCAGTATCAGCGTAATATCTGTAATTCGTTGTCTGATATCTGTGATATTTCCAAACTCATCATTCAAGATGGAATCTATCATACGGTGGAATTCAGTATATACCTTGTAAAACTCACAGCTCATAATCATAAGCTCTTCTATTATGAATGTTAGTCTATCAGTTATCAAGTACACTGTAGATATGGGCTCATCGTTAACTATGAAATTAGGCTCCATAAAACTGCGTAAACTGCTGCACTCGTCAATTATACTCAGTGAAGCATTAAAAAGATTGTTTATTTTAAGACTTGTATACAGTGCATTGTCGCAATCTACTGAACTGCAAGATACGGAAGAAGTTGCAGAATTACTAACAGGAGAAACTGGCTCAAATATACTGTCATTTTCAGTGGAATTTAACTGATCCAAATACACCTGAGGATTAGAAGAGTTGAGGTCTGTGTTTATACGCAAAATAGACAAAAAACGATGAAGCATCGGTTGTATTACATCACAAAAACGAATAACATGAGGGCTGTAGCTACTGCATAAATCGTTTAAAAGCAAAAGAAAATCGTCACCTAGAGGCACAATCAGATGTATAAAAGGATGAACAGATGAATGAATATTAGGGTAATTGGAAATCACTTGGCTTTGGGTATCTAAACGTCTATTTAGCAACAGCTTACAAGAATTATTAATGAAGTGCCTTTTGTATGAGGAGTAGGCCATTATATGACCACAATCTGTACAAATATACTTGTTGACCTCGTAGTACTTTTTATCAGAATGGTCTTTACAGAGCTCCCTAGGAGTATGCATAACCAAGAAGCAATACCTGCAATAAACAATAACGTTGAGATCTGAAAAATGCTTGATTGAGCCAACGTTAGGCAAAACTTGGGAACTTCTGTTGTTTATCACATTTTGGAACATTTGAGGGTTAAGGTAGTCCCGATTCAATTTGGTACGTTTGGCTGGAGACCTATCCAGGCCTATATTAAGTCTTTTAGTAGGAGTATGCGGTACCTTTTTTATGTGATTTTCTGGTATCTGTTCAATTCGAGTTGATTTACGTTGCTTGTCTTTGCCTTTTCGTATGCTCAATACCTCCCTATAATATGGCTCATCTGTAATGGTGCAACCAGCAGGGTGATTTTTGCAGTATGTTTTCCAGCACGATAGCACTCCACAATGATTGCAAACTACATACTTATCTCGAGGGTGAATTTTACATTTGTTTTCAACTGGTGTTTTACAAACACTGCAAACTGGTGTGTAGCTGGGACCATTGAACTGATTTAATTTATAAACGAATGATTTCCCTTTAACTTTGAACACTGACAAGTCTAACATATGGGACATGCTCTGTGAAAAGAAGGAGTGCCCAAAAAAAAAGTAAGCAATTCTTGTAAAACCACTTGTGATAACTAAAATCATCGCTTGCGCCTTCAAACTCAAGAAATGTGGAACTGATATATGAACTTATGCACATGCTTGCATCGGAAAGACATTTACTACGAGTATTAAATGCAATCATGGGAAGGACAACATAAGAGATAGCAAATGAACATGACAAAAACGATGTTGAATACCGATAGCAAGCAGAGTAGCATTCCGGTAGCACCAACAAGAAGCTTGTCTGTTCTTTGGTAGAAACCCTTGGCTTTTGCCTGATTCTGAGTTTCAAATAAGAGTCGAGAAAACAAAAGAGCCGTTTGCCGTGTAAATCATATATGATAATGTATTGGATTTATTTGATTGCTTCTAAAGATTTAGAGATGGCCTCTACTCCTGTTTTAATTTGCTCGCTGTTAATCACTAGCGGAGGAGCTAATCTAATTATATCATTCTTTGTAGGCCTTGATAGAATTCCAAACTTCTTCATTTCCAAGCACAAATCCCACGCGGAATATTTAGAATCAATCTGAATTGCATTCATTAACCCTCTGCCTCTAACATCCGATATAACAGGTGATTTTAGATTTCTTAGAGCCTGCCTTAGCAACTCACCCATTTCTAAAGCATTTTGAACTAGTTTCTCATCAATAACTACTTTCATGGCTTCCATTGCAACAGCGCAAGCCAATGGATTACCCCCAAATGTACTGCCATGCTGTCCTGGTTTTATAACCGACAATATCTCGTCGTCTGCCAGCACACAAGAAACTGGATATAGTCCACCGCTTAGTGATTTACCAAGCAATACTATGTCTGCACGTACATCTTCATGATCTATACATAACATTTTACCAGTTCTGCCAATCCCTGTTTGGATCTCATCAGCAATCAGTAAAACATTGAACTTAGTGCACAGTTCGTTTAATTTAGATAAGTAGCCTTCTGGAGGTAGTATAATACCTCCCTCGCCTTGAATTGGTTCTATAATGAAGGCCGCAATATGCTGATGATGTTGCTCAAAGCATTTTATGACATCTTCCAAATTGCCATACCTTATGATATTGTTAGTGACCGGACAAACAGGACCTACATTGCTTAACCTGGGACCAAAGTCAGAGTAAGCTGAAGGATCGGTAGACATCGCAGTAGCACATAAAGTACGTCCGTGAAAATTATTACTGCACGCGAGAATAATTGCCTTGTTTTCTGGAATGTTCTTTTTAAGATATCCCCATTTGCGACTTAGTTTAATAGCGGTATCTACTGACTCTGCACCCGTATTGGTAGGTAAGATCTTATCGTATTGAAACAATTCAGTCATAAATTTTGCATAGGTACCAAATTGGTCATTGTAAAAAGCACGGCTAGTCAGTGACAATTTCTTAATTTGATCTTCCATCGCTTTAACAATTCTTGGGTGGCAATGTCCTTGATTTACACTGCCAATGCTGCTGAGAAAGTCTAGATATTTGTTCCCTTCTGGATCCCAAACATAAACACCACTGGCTTTAGAAATAACAACAGGCAATGGCTTGTAGTTGTTCGCACCGTAGTGCTCTTCGTATTGCATTAGCTTTTGAGACGAGAGGCTCGAATTCTTAAAAAAGCGGCGAAATAGCTGCGACATTGTACTAAAAATAGAGGGCACACACCGATAAAAGAGTTTAAAAAAAATCAGCCGTCTTGCAAGGCTCAAAATAATTATTGCACAGACTGGGATTCGAACCCAGGCGGACTTCGTCCACCAGAACTTAAGTCTGGCGCCTTAGACCAACTCGGCCATCTGTGCCTAACAATTTTGGCGGCATTTTTGTGTAACAACCTCTATATTAACCTGGTCTACAAACTTTAATTTTTCTTGCACTCCATGCTAGATGGATTCCTTGTTATCAGTATGAGCGGTCTCTTAGAATACCAATATGTACCTTTTGATCAGACCGCAGTATACGAATTAGCTACTACTTATCTAGAATCTGTTCTTGACAGTAAACCGTTTGAAAACACAGAGTACAAGTTGCATCATTTTTATTTTGATCCTTTTATTTTTATTTTGATTCATCATATTAGTAACAACATCAAATATGTAGATGATGTATTTCAATTTACAGCGTCGAATTTCCCCAGCACCAATTTTGATACTTTATTAAAGCAATATTTATTAGCACAGGAAGAAAAACCTGAAGGAAATAAACACAAAATAAAAAAGACAAAAAGATCAAAAGTCCAAAAAGATCTTAATGAGGATATGGATGATTTGAATTTTAGCAAGGCTTCTGAGACTAAGTCAGTTGCGAAAATTGATATTCAACCAACGCGGAAACAGCTGCTCCCTCAGACTAAAAGTTATATTTCAAGCTGGATTAACAAACTTAGTGGCCAGCAGCGCATAACGGATGATGACCTGGCTACTTTGCTAATAGATTTAGAACAGTTATTTGTCAAAAAGAACATCGCTCAAAATATTGCAAATGAACTAATTCAGCAGATTAGACTTCAGCTGAAGAACAAGCAAGTGGGGAGATTCCAGAGTATATGGCATATCATACAGGATGCAACAAATGATTACTTGACAAGGTTGTTAATTCCCAAGCAATCTACGGATTTACTCACATTGATGCGCAATAAACCATTTGTTTTGGCTTTTATAGGTGTCAATGGTGTCGGCAAAACTACCAATCTTGCAAAGATATGCTACTGGCTTTTGATCCACAAAAAATCAATTTTAATCGCTGCTTGCGACACTTTTAGAAGTGGGGCGGTGGAGCAGCTTGCAATCCACGTTGATCGCTTGTCGGCTACATTTGACACAACTATAGAGCTTTTCCAACAGGGATATAAGAAAGATGCAGCAGCCGTTGCTAAAGATGCCATAGGATACGCCAAAGCAAACAGTTTTGATGTGGTTTTGATTGACACTGCTGGTAGAATGCAAGATGATGAGCCTTTGATGAGATCTTTAGGGAAGTTGGTCCAGATGAATCCAATTGATAAGATCGTTTTTGTAGGTGAAGCTTTGGTTGGGAATGAATGCATTGAGCAATTAACAAAGTTTAATAATGTGATCAAACAGCGAGCCAATAGACAAGTAGATTACATATTGCTAACAAAGTTTGACACAGTAGACGATCTAGTAGGTGCAGCTATTAATATGGTGTATTTGACAAAGCAACCAATTTTATTCGTTGGAGTTGGGCAAGAATATCAAGATATATGCGAGTTAGATGTTGCAAGCGTAGTAGCAAGTATTCTGAAGTAAATCATCTATATTTATTGTACACCATCTTTACTGTTTCTCCAAAATGAACAAGAACTTCCATTAAATCGTTACTTTCATCGAGCTGTGTGACATCATAGAAACTTCCACGCACCCTTTGCAATATATTCCTTGGAGGCGCTAACAATCTACTCAACATCAGCCTATACTCTTTCAATTGATTAGAGATCATCCCAAGCATTCTTTGCGACTTACTGTTTTCAGATTCCATCGCGAGTAAATCTTCCCTAGACTTCAGATTGTCTTGCTGTAGCTGCCTGAAATAATCTGATAGGCTTACCTTTATTGCATGTATGGTCGGGTTGCTTTCAAAGCTACCTGTGATCACGTTGTTAATTGTTCTTGGACTACTAAGCCATTCTATGAGATTTTTAAATTTATTTATTTCTTCGCCCAATTCCTTGTTAACGGCTCTTAATTGAGTGTTTTCTTTAAGTAAAAACTCTAATTCTTTGTTTTCAATTGGATTTGTAGTAAAATTCACTAGATGCTGTGCTACAGCCATATATTGCTTGTATGTCATACACTGGGATGACAAATCTTTGCTTAGTAACTGCAATTGATGAAATGGTGGGTCGGTTAACCTGTCTCTGCTAAACTCAATGTTAAACGATGGTAATTGAGCAGATAAATCTTGAAACCAGTGAATGTTCTCTAAAGAATTTCTAACAGAGCTTGTTAATCTAAACGATTCAGCAAACTCCGCTCTCTTTTCCTTTTCGTCTTTTAGAGCATTATCCAGTACATCGCTTGCATTTTCAATCAAGTCTGCCAGTTGATCTTCCCATGCCTTTCTTCTACCAAATTCTGCAACTCCTGTGGTATAGTTTTCCAGTATATCATGAAGAATTTCTAACTGTTGTACATCAGCTAAAACGCTTTCATAGAGCATGCTGGTCTCTTTCTGATCTCTAATAAAAATCGCGGTTGCAGATTGATGTTCTTTGATTGCCTCGAGTCTCTTAACAAACTCATTGTATTCAGATTCATGAATAGATAATGCTTCCAAGTAAACAGATTTAGCTTGGTTTTCCAAGTTTGTTAAAATTGATAAATTAGAAGATTCATTGGTTATAGATTTTTCTGGTGACTCGATATATTCTTGATAAACCGTCAAAAGTTTGGTATATATCATATCCGCTTGGTTCAAAAAAGGTGAGAAATCCTTATTTTGAACTTGAAAGGGATTAAAAGGCTCAACATTAGTAGGGAATCTCAAGTTATCACACAGCTGCTGAACTTCGTTTACAGATGCTTCGCAGTGGTTATACCAGTCTGATAATTTAGAAATTGGTAATCTTACGTCCAACTGTTCCAAGACAGCCAGCCAGTCTTTGGATTTTATTAAAATATCATTAAGTGGGCGGACATTAAATATCAAAACCGAAGGATGTGTGTTGACCTGCAATATTAGAGCTTGAGCAGCCCTAGACCATAAATGACATTCGGCCATCAATTTATTATAATGATACATCAATGCCTTTAAATGCAAAAGAGTCTGCTCCGCTATGTGCAGCAAACGCAATGCTTCATTTTCTTCGTCTAGTGGCTCATTTATAAATGGATAACTCGGCTGTGTATATTCTGGAATATTTGCAATTTTATTCTTTGGAAATACAAAAATATCTTTCTCATCATCTTCGTATGCTCTCATACCATTTTCGTCAATCAGTATACATTCCTCCAATGGTGAACTTGACTTAAAGATGTGCAAGAGCATGAAGGAGATTAATTTTCATAATTAAATCTTTTTGTAAACATGGGAGTAGCAAACCTCTGGCAACTAGTACAACCAACTGGCCATGAAGTTCAATTGGAAACTCTTCGCAATAAAATTGTAGCTGTGGATGCATCGATTTGGATATACACTTTTATTCGTAGTTTACATAACCATGGGGAATTTAGTTATTTACTGGGCTTTCTGAAAAGAATAGCCAAACTACTATATTACGGTATCAGGCCTGTATTTGTATTTGACGGTAGGCCTCCGCAGCTAAAAAAGCGAGTGATTAATGCTAGAAGAAACAAAAATGAATTTGACCCTAAGAAACTGGCTTTACAAATCATGAATGATCCTAAAATAATTCACAACATTAACCCCAAAAATGATATGTATAAAATGCCTTTCGTCAATAATAAATTTACTAATTCCAACAATGATATTAGAATGCCTCTGCTTCCTCAAGAATTTGTAAACGCGTTTGAACAGTACCAACACGTTAGTACACTACATAGAAACAGCAGATCCTCAAATACCCAACAACAGCTTGAGATACATTCTACTACGGACCCACTTGAATTTAGTAAAATGCAGGTCAGAAATGTTCAATATCGCCATAATGTTACTAACGAACTTCACAAAGTAATTGGAATGAACCAAGAGAAACCTCTATTGGGAAACAGACTCAAGTCATACAAGTTTTCAAAAAGTACCAGCAATGTGCAGGATTTTCATCCAGAATCAAACTGGTTTGATGATACTACGGATAACGACCACCAGCTATTCAATACTTGTGACAAAACCGAGTCTCTTTATGTTGAAGATAGCCAAAATATTGAGCTTCATAGTGAAAACAATTCAGTTATTGATTTAATTTCTTCCGAGTCAGAGTTTGAAGATGTTGCACCATCTGCGGATACTCCATTTAATGCAGATATAGATTGGTTCATCGCTTCATGGCAACCCTTCGCACCGCCCAGAACATTCAAAATATTTGATTCTACAATTTTTTATGACTTGTTCCAACTGAGCGGAACTGACATTAAAGCAAAGATTGCAGAGCTTTCCAAATATAGAGATAGCGCATTCAAGGAATCTTACTTGTATATTATTCAGTATTTGGATGCTATATTGGAATACAAACATATGAACACTGGTTATAGAAACTTTAAACCTGAGCCTACTAAATCGAAGCCGTCGTTCTCTTATGCCACTAACGACGTTGTTAAACCTCAAAACCAGTCAAGCTTAATCAGGTTGTTTCAAACAGCTCCAAAAATACAAAAAATAAAAATTATTAAAAATGAAAAGTTGTTTAAGATAAACTACGAATCGCCGTCATTGCCTGATATGCCGAAAGCAGATGAAATTAGTGAGAATAATATAGAATTGGCAATTGTAGACACAAATTTGATGGATACAGATACATCCATTGTTAACGAAATTCATCACGCTCAAGTCAGTGGCGTAAAATCAGAAGACTTGTCAAATGATCCTTCAAAAGCAACACAACCAACGGCTCTAGGTTCTAATCCAGTACAGTCTGCCACAATAAGTAGTGAAATGTTGTTAGAATGCATGCATCTTTTAAAACTATTTGGAATACCTTATATCGTAGCACCGCAAGAAGCAGAAGCACAATGCGCTTATTTAAATCAGAATAAACTGGTAGATGGGATAATAACAGATGACAGTGATGTGTTCTTGTTCGGCGGCATAGACATATACAGACACATATTCAAAAACAACATGCAAGTAGAGCATTTCAATACAGAACAAATTCAAAGCGATTTAAGTTTAAATAGACAAGATTTTGTAGACTTGGCGCAATTATTGGGTAGTGACTATTGCTTGGGATACAAAGGAGTAGGTCTCATAACAGCGATGGAAATACTATTAGAATTTGGCGATTTAAAAGGGTTCAACAGATACTGTATGCAAATTCAATCCGGTCACAAAAATGATAGAAACGATAAATTCAAAACTATAGCAAAAAAAGTGTTGATACCGAATGCATATGAGATTCAGCAAATCGAAGATGCTTATCTGAGGCCAATAGTAGACGAAAACAAAGAGGAATTCGTGTTTGGGGAGATATTGTTGGAAGAATTAAAGGATTTTTTGAATATGAAATTAAAATGGGAACATAGCAAAACAGAAGAATTACTAGGACCTGTAATAGAGGCACAAAAGAATAGAAAACTGAGTGGATATCAACAAACACTGAATTTTAGTAAAAGCGGTAAAGAAATTAATTACGGAAGTAAACGGCTGACTCAAGTTATGGAACTGTTTAGGCAGAGGTAATTCTAATTCTAATAAATGGATTTTTATTTATATTATACTGAAACCATGATTTCAATCTTGCCAACTCCTGGAGCTTTCAAAAATCAGATGGATTTATTTCTTAAAAATAGTGCTAGAGTGAAACTTTCATCACTGTACTCTGGAGATGAAATAAAAAAGGGTATTCTAATAGTGGACGGGCAGAGAAGTAAAAGGTCACCTAGCGCCTTTCCGAATACAAAATATTATGTACGGCAACAAGGTTGGATAAACAGCAGATTCATCCCGAGTCCACTAAATGAGCTTGGAGAATTATATCATTGTAAGCTGTATGTGTTCGACAAGCATGTTATATTAACAGGAGCTAACCTAGGTAAGGAATACTATACGAATAGAAAAGACAGGTATTATGTTATTAAGAATCATCATTTTGCTGATATGATGGATGAATTGCTGTCATTTATGTTACAGACTAACGCATTTCAAAGCAATCCAGATGAAGAAAGGAAACTGGACATCTCAGGAGTAAAGCAAATACAGAGATGGAGCAACTTTCAGTGCCGAAAGATCGAAAATACATTTAGACATATGCCAAAAGGAACACATATCCTGCCTATTCTTAATTGGCCAAGACTGGGCATTAAGTTTGATATTTTAAGGTTTTTGAGGACCTTCTATCCTGACAATTTATTTACTTTAAGCACAGCTTACTTCAATCCTGGCGCCGAATTGACGGATATGATCAGCAGAAATGCTACCGTAATTGCTCCGAGCATAGACACTCATGGTTTTCATAACGGAAAAGGACTCAAGAAGTACATTCCTCTTCTTTACCAAGATATGGTTAATAAAAATGACATAAAAACGTGGTCAAAAGAGGGAAGTTCTTATCATGCCAAAGGGATATGGATTGAGGACAAAGAACATATTGTAACAGTTATTGGGAGTAATAATTATGGCAGCAGATCATCAAAAGATGTGGAATTAGATTTCATAATCTTGACAGATGATATGATGGTGAAAAATGAAATTAAAAATGAAATTGATGGCATTTTAAAGAATTGCAAGAATAGAGATGTCGTTAAGCTACCTTTTTGGATCAGCTTAGTAAGCAAAGCGACTTCTCGCATTTTATAATAAATTTTGAAACCTTGCATGTTTAGAAAATTAGAGGCGTCCTCGCTATCTCTTCAAATATTTGCTATGTTATCAGCTCATTTTCTAATATTTAGCATATTCGTGATGTTTATGCATCTGTTTATTAATTATCCAATATCCTTGTATGCTATATTTTACCCATTTGGACTCTTTACAAGGTATTCTTTGCTTCTGAGTCTGTGTTACTTGCCTACCGTTTTAGTAACGTCCGTAATTTACTCAAAGCTGGTCATGAGGTACAAAATTGCATGGGACTTTGGGTTAACGCTTGTTATAAGTCAGCTTATTCTTTCGCTGTTGTATAGCCGCACAACTTCAACATGGTATCTGGGTATATTGGGTGTATATTGCGGACTGTTTATTTTACTAAGCCAATATATATGCATGCACTTTGAAACAGAGCCTATAGACATTCAAATGCAACCAATGAAGAGAAACGAATAAATACTTTATTTTTACTAGTTCTGCTTTAACGAATTCTCAGCGATATGAATATTCTATTGTGCATAAAAGATTTAGATCTTTTGGTGGCCAAGCCAAAAGCGTCGGTGAAAGACACACGTTATCACAAAACTGCATCATTTTACAGACGTACGCTCTACACGTCTCATGATGCAATACCATAAAATCTGTATCAGCCTGTTTATTCATGCTATCCATTTTACCAATAATATATTGCAGTATCCAGCAAGATCATTGGGCTGAGGATTATCAATATACCGTAAGAACAGAAGAAAACAGCCAAAAAATCAGCTATGTAATGTTGGCTGATGAGCTATATCAAGTTCCATGTGGAAGAAAAACTGCTGGTTGGGTAAGAACTATGTGGCATGACTTTGGTACTTACAGTCGAGTTGATAATACTGGGGGACTAGATGGAAGTATCATCTACGAACTAGGAAGGCTAGAAAATACTCGTTTAGACACCCCAACCTATAATTTGGCGAACAAAGCTAATACTTATGGTGTTTCGTTGTCCGATACAATTGCTCTTGCAGCGATAATAGCAATTAGAAAATGTGGAGGTCCAAAAATCCCTTTTTTTTATGGTAGAGAAGATGCAGCTTCAGCAAATCCTGGAGGCAGAATGCTGTTTACCAACGCAACGTTTGATATGATGACCAGCGCAATGATTGATGTAAACGGAATGTCTTTCCCCCAGTTTGTAGCCTCGATTGGTGTCGGGCATACAATTGGAAAACTAAATGCTGTACATATTACTAATGCAGGACTTTGGACCAATGAAGGAGGGCCCTCTTGATGTTACGATAGATTCACCCAGCAGTTTTGATAATTTGTACTTTCAAACTCTTTTAAAAAATACAACAGTCTCTGGTTCTGGTGTTCCAATAACCAAATTTGCTAGCGATCAAATGCTACTTACTAACGACTACTCTACTAGAATGGTTCGGCGCCTAAGCAGAAACCAGCCTTTGTTTTTCAAGCTTACTAATGCTGTAATAACGTATATGACGACCATTGGCCATGATGATCTGTACTACTTAAATCTGTGGAAATTCATCGAAGGAGCAAGTTGCAAGTCTTCAGAATCGACTATTTCATATGGAAGTCCTAATATAAATCAAGGACTCGGATCTGCAGCCACTGATCAGTCCAAGGGAAATGAAACTGTTAATGCGATTGATCCCAATGCAATAGTTACAAAACCAGGCGATACAGTGGCTCAGACGACTTTAGCTGACGCAATGTCAAGAGCATTTACGCCAGTAACAAACGAAACTAAAATAACTGAAGGCGACTTACCAAAACCTGGTCCAGTAAATATGAAAAAATGATGTTAAATTTAAGTAATTTATTGATTTTTAAACTTGTCTCATGCCAGCAGTAGTGTGGTTGCCAGCAGCTGTATGACTACCTGGCATTGCAGTAGAACTATGATGTTTTTCAGTTGAAGAATGACCCATTCCAATCTTCTCCTTAACTTTCTCTTTTATTCCTTTCTTTTCGCCAACTTCGTTGTCGCTAGAACTTGAGGATGAGGTCTGCTGACCACCATGATGTCCCGGCAACTTTTCTTTAATCTTTTGACCGGTTGATTTGTGCTGTCCCTGTTGATTTAGCTGGGAAACACCGGCTGCGGCGGTACTCGTTGAGTGACTCTTACCTTGGCTTGCTAGACCAGTTTGATGTCCAAGATCTGTTTGATGGTTATTGTGACTCAATCCAGTTCCGGTAACACCCGGCTGCTGATTGCTATACCCTTGATTTCCCAAGCCAGTTTGCTTTCCCATACCTGGTTGTTGTCCTGTGTAGCTTTGCTGCCCACTGCTTTGACCAACAATAGGCTGACCAGTTTGCAATCCTGGTTGTTGGTTTGTTCCTTGTTGTCCTGTATACGATTGCTGTTGTCTTAGTTGTTCTTGATTCATTTAGGTTTAGTGGGATTCTCGTCTACTTATACTGAAAACGCCTTTTAGAGGCACATGTTTGTAATTTAGAGAATTCTATAATTTGAAAACTGCGCATGTGCACAGGAAACATCTGGTTCATTACTCTCTCAAGCACAATGAAGTGCCATTGTTAATTCTCCTTTTTTAATACGACGATGAGACAAGTTAGTGGCTGTGTTGCAGTTCATAAAAATAAGATTCTACTGATAACAGCTAGAAAGTCAAACCACTGGGTGCTACCTAAAGGGCAGATAGAGAACAGTGAGACACCAGAGAGTGCTGCATTAAGAGAATTGTACGAGGAAGCTGGCGTTCGTGCTACAATTGACTCTCATATCCTTGAAATGGTAATGGATAGGAAAAGCGGACAGCAAAATACTTTTTGGTATATGTGTCATGTTGATGAAATTCTTGAGAAATGGCCTGAGCAAAATGAGAGAAAAAGACAATTTGTGTCAGTAGACGAAGCGAAGATAATTATCAAAAAAACTTTATTACCAGTGCTCAATAAAGTCGTCATATAGATGCAAGATCTTCTCCAACTTTTACTGCTTTATTTATAATCTCAAATCTCTTTTTAGTGTTTTGGCTCTGTTTGGCCATTACAATGCAGCTACCCAAGGCAAACCGTCCTATCTCATCACCTTTATCATAGATCAACGGATCTATCTTGTGTAAATGGTTTACGGTGGACCTGTTGGTGTGCAACTTTGCATTATTTATCAAAATACTGCCAACATGCAGGGCACCAATAGCGGAGTACACGATTCTCAGGTTTGTGTCCATTGTACTACCGTAGAGAATTATTCGTTCGTTTTCGCTAAATGGCTTTAAGGAAAATTGGAAATACCAAGGAGCAACAGGCTTAAGTGGACCCCTAAAGTGAAGTATGCTGTCAAATTTGCAATCAACTGGAGCGTGAAACCGATGATAATCACCAGGTCCCAGGTATAAAATGTAGTAATCCCAAAAATCAAGATTGTTGTCCAGTTTCAGCACATCTTTCAGAGTCATACCACCAATGTCATCATTGACTTGGCAAGTTCCCTGCCAAAATAGCTGGCCATCGCAAGGTGAAGTAAAATTGCTGCCGAGAGAAATCGGAGTGCTTCTTTGTCTAGTAAAAAATTCGTAGAAATTGGGCGATTCAAGATCGGCGGGAACGATATCAGCAGCATAAGCCCTAGAATACAGACTTAGCAAATGGGGACGAATAAGCGGATAATTAGCTGTACTAATAGCTGCTAAAATCTTACTTGCGTAGTTGGAATAGTCATTGGGTAATGACAGCAGTAGCAATGAAGAAGTTATTGCTATTTTGGTGGTAGTTCTCATATCAACGATCAAGTAGGAGAGTTTGGGACAAACTCAAATAATTGAAGAAAATATAATATAAATATTTCAAATACTTTAATCAAGTCGTGCGGAAGTATCCCCTACCTTATTATCCATAGTTTAAGCGCCCACTTTTGCCAATTTCTCTTCTCTAGCGCAAGACTAAAGAATAAGCAAAAGCAATGTCTTTTAGCTACTGCATACCGTAGTTTGTTCTTAAGTAAGTTTTTTACTGTCAAGTCTCAAAATTTGAAGGGTGAATTCAGGTCTCTATCTCTCTCCAAACAATTGGTACAAGTGTAGCACCCCAAATTGGTGTTCTCCAGAGTATTGCAACTTGTACATGCATGATAAGTATCAAGATATCGCGTTGTTGCACACGCAAGACATACAAACTATTAAATAAATGGTTTACAGCCTTGTTTATCGCTGATATCGTTTGAGGACGGGTTCAAAGACATCTAATAGTTCCATGTCTGGACCAGTTCCTCAACGTTGATGAATGTATGCTGTACCTGTTAGTTATTTCTTTAGATCTGACATATTCGGCATTACATCCATTAATTCCATTAGAGGTATTGAAAAATGTAGAGAGTCATACAAATGGGATATCAAATATAAAAACTAGACTAACTTTCTGAAATAGTTTTGAATC
>JADGIF010000338.1:0-10646 GCA_018985225.1 Amoeboradix gromovi
TAAGAAAATGCACCTTTTGCTTAGATGCTCAAAGACCTCATATATTTGAACGAGATGCAGGGTCTTCTAGTTTTATTTTGAAGAGAGGATTGAAAGTAATGAAAGAAAATTGGTATAATAGAAGATCTTTTATTAATGATAGCATTTCCTCCGTGAGTTAGTCTAGTTTTTATATTTGGTGTCCCTAATATACCTGTCTTATGTAAAATGCATCATTTAATTGAAGGCTAGAAACCCAAAAGAATTAATTGATAATCGAATGCCATTTAAACATGGTACGAATCTTGATGTTTCTATTTTTTATGAGCGACCCAAAAAGAGTACATTCCTTTCTAAACAAGCTCTGAAGCTGAAAGAGCTCGGTTCGGTTCTTTTTTCAAAGCTCTACTAAAGAGTGCATATTGACGTGAGAGGATAACAGTTTTGGATTATTAATGAATAAATAATTTATCGTGAATAGTTCAACTTTTTCGCTCCACTTTAATGCCTATCGATTCATTAAAGTGCTAGCTCACGCTTAACCTCCTCGGGAAGAATTGAACATGGATGCATGTATTTCAAATTTGAGTTCCTTACTGCCTTCTAGTTTTTATCTTCTTTAAAATAACCGTTTCAGTGTCTTAATACTAACTATACTTAAAAGTTTGTTATACAAGCACTGGCTTGTGGTTTAATGTCTTCCTTATGTTTATTGAGTCAAACACTCAACGATGATCTCATTCAAGGAATTAGTAGAAATAATAGGTGATTTTTGAATGTCTTGTAAATACCAAAAAAATTCTGGCGTTTGAAAGCACCAGACGGGTCCGGTAGTAAACTGCATTCAGTTCCCCTTGCTGATTTCGTTAGATATAACACAATCTTGTCATGGTGATCTGGAGACTAACCAGATAAAATTAGAGAATATCCAGTTTCATGCAATCAGAAGAGTATAGAATGAGATTGCGCTGAAGCGATAAACTCACTTGCCTAAGATAAATGGGTTGATCGATTAAATTTTACTGTTGATTTTTATAAAAATCTCCTTGCAACCTTGGATATGGATCAAATCATTGTGAATAAGTTACATGTTCCTCTAATTGTTGGCGTTGATTTTTGGGAAAGAAAAAAACCGCAAAACGTTCTTATCACTATTAAACTAGGACATGATTTCGAAAAGGTTGCAATTACAGATGATATTCAGGATACATTGGATTACACAAAATTACAAAAACAGTTGTCTAATACTGGAAATTTTGAAGACCTTGAGTCTCTTGTCAATCATTTATCTTCTTATAATGGTCAAGTGTTAGTTGAATTACCTAGGGGTGCTTTGTTTTCTAGCTGTATTAAATTACAAAAGATTGAAAACTACTTCACTTATTTCATCCAAGATCTTCAAGTAGAAACCATTATTGGTGTGAATCCTCATGAGCGGATTTCTCTGCAGCCTATTCTTATACATCTTGAGATGAAATGCAGCTCTTCCTCAAGGGTCAATTATCGTTTAATTTGCAAAGAAATCCGTTGCCGTGCTAAGCTGGCATCCTTTAAAACTATCGAAGCATTGAACATACACTTATTAAAAGCTGTTTTTGATTGCCACTTATTTGATAGTGTCTCTATAACTATAGACAAAACTAGTGCTTTATCTTACGCTTCTTCCTCTCGAGTCGTTAGTTTCCGAAATCTTGAATGGTACAAACAAATTAAACCAAGAGTTAACAAATCTAACATATTCTTTCTTTCTATCGGCAGCAATGTTGATCCAATAACAAACATTCATAATGCTCTCGATAAAATTGAATTGTATTGCAATATACTAGACACATCATTCTTATACGAATCGCTGCCAATGTACATCAAAGACCAACCCAAGTTTTTAAATTGCGTTGTGAAAGCGAGCACCAACCTTGAACCTATTGTGCTGTTAAAGTACCTAAAACAGACAGAAATGGACTTAAAAAGATTTGATAACTACGTCAAAAATGGCCCGCGTCCTATTGATTTGGACATATTGTATTATGAATCATTGATTGTTCAGATTGACTCGCTTTCTATCCCACATCCAAGCATCCAGGAACGAGAATTCGTGCTACAACCAATGTGCGATATTGCACCTCACTTTGTACATCCTACATTGTCTAGGAATCAGCAGAAATTGCTGGACATACTACTTCAAACTAAACCCTCAGAATTGCGAAGAGTTATTCCTATCAATGGTGAATTGTGGGATTTTAAATCAACAAAAATCATGGGGATATTAAACGTAACGCCAGACAGCTTTTCAGACGGAAATTCTTATAACACTGTAGATTTAGCGGTAGAAAGAATTAATGAAATGGTTTCAGAGGGAGCAGATATTATTGATATCGGCGGGCAGTCGACAAGGCCGAATGCACAGGATGTTGGCGTGGAGGAAGAGTTAAAGCGCGTTTTGCCTGTGCTAAAGTTATTAAATACAAGTGTACCCATATCCGTAGACACTTATAGATCAGTAGTGGCTAATGAAGTTATTCTAAATGGCGCATCGATAATTAACGATGTCTCATCATGTCAAGATCCACAAATGTTACAAGTTGTAAAAAAGCACAAAGTTCCAATCGTGATGATGCATATGAGAGGCAATTCCAGTACAATGTCCAGTCTTACGAACTATAAAAATGACACTGTTAATGTGGTGCAAAAAGAGCTGACGAACAAAGTTAGAACCGCCTTAAGCAGTGGGATACCAAGATGGCTAATTATTGTAGATCCTGGGTTAGGATTTGCAAAGACCGTCGATCAGAATATTGAACTGATCAAGTTAAAGTCTACATTTAACGAGGTTGCTGATTTCTCACATTCGGAGGCTTCCTACTGTGTTAATCTCTTCAAGACATTTCCCGTTTTAATGGGGCCAAGTAGGAAGGCATTTATTGGAGCCATGACTGATAAAGAAATCGCGAAAGACAGGGTTATGGGTACCGCAGCTGTCGTTACAGTTTGTATTGAAAATGGATGCAATTTTGTCAGGGTGCATGATGTTAAAGAAATGAAAGAGGTAATAAAAGCAGCCGATTATATTTATAATAAATGATTTAACTGACATTCAGTATATAGTTAAAATCTAGCGAATTGGAAATTACCCACTTGGAATCGCGAAATGAATTTCATTAGAAACTCAGACGGAAGCTACAAACTGAGCCAAGACTTAATATCACCCATTGATATGAATGGAAATAACGCAATATTCGCTCCTATATTCCCGCTACATGATCCTGAAAATTTCTTACTACTTGACAGTGTACCTCAGAGTAAAACTTTTGAAGAGAAGGAACGAAGCCATGCAAACTTGCCTCCAAATCCATTAGAACACACCTACAATACGGCTATGGAAAGAACTCCATTAACAGTGAACTTTCCATTTCTTCATCGATTCTACCAGGAATCTAGTCCACTATCAATGCCGTCTTCACCTAGAGTGCCGAACCTAACCTGCAGTTTATGCGGTAAAGTGTTTAAGCATAGAGGCGATGTAATGCGACATATGCAAAACGTACATGTTCAAAGAGAGGCATGTGTATTTTGTGGGAAACAGCTAAAAATCAATGGTCGAAGTGATGCTAAGATCAAGCACTTTGCTAGATGTCCTAGATTTGTTGCACTTCTGCCACCTAGAACGAGTAATGTCCCTGAACTAGCTAAAAGGGCATATCACTTGCTAAAGCACAAGATCCCAATCTCTTTGAAGACATTGAATCTTCAGCTGTCTGAGATACAAGAGGAGGCTAGGAAACTTGTACTAACGCCCGCTTTAATTTCATCTTATCCAGTCTCCATATTAGATTGAATAAATTAAGTATAGTAGTAACTTTCCTAGGTATCCATTCCATGTTTAGTAGTGCCGCCATCCTTGAAGGCCTATGTCCATACTTAGTAGCAAACAATCATGATTTTAGCAATCAAACTATCGTTTTGGCCACGATATATAATATTAGAGCATGATTCTCATGTCCTAAATCTTTTTCGCCTTCCGCACTTTTATCATTCTCATCTTCATTGCATCTAAAATATTTATTGGATGTGTATGTTTCTGGAACGAATTTAAGTGATTCCCATTTTGATAAATAGTATATGGCACACCAAATATAAAAACTAGACCAAGTCGTTTTTAAAGTAGGTGCTCCATAAGGAGGAAATACTATTATTAATAAAAATCCTTCTTTCATTAATGTCACTCCTCTCTTTAAAATATAACAGAATGACCCACTATCTCTTTCAAATATATGAGGTCTTTGAGTGCCTAAGCAAAAGGTGCAACTAATCAGATTAATTTAATTTAACTTACTATCGGTTAATACACACCTGAAATAATGATTCAAACTGTATCAGAAAGTTAGTCTAGTTTTTATATTTGATTTCCCAAATGTTTAACCTAGTTGATACCGGGCTAAGCTAATTTGCACGCGCTACGCAATCATTCGCCCATCAATATGGGATATGTCTAACTACAATTACTGCAGTTCCAATTTGTTTCTCTGCGTGTACATTAATTCAAGATTGTTTACAGGCCTTTGCAGGTTAGTAATTAATTGTATACCATACATATGAACTTTAGTGTAATCAAAAGTATGCAAGTCACCGCTGTTTTAACCATTTCATCACGTTCACTTACCGTGCTAATTTTGTCTAAATGCTCTTTAATAAGGTTTTGTCTTGGACAATAAATCTCCAATCTTCAGAATGCCAAGATTTCTTTTCACATTAATAACAAGTATCGATTGCATTTAATGTTTTCGAGGCAAAACTAGAGCTCTCGGTGCTACATATGAGACTCTACCATAATCCACAAAGACATAGTCTAGTTTTGTATTAGGTTAGTCTCGATAACAGTATTTTAATGTTGGAATTAAGCCTCTTAAATTTGAATTGAATTGCTCTGGGGTTCACTTAGATCAATTCCAAAATGTACGTACAATGAAACAAATTTTCCATTGGTTTGGAGATAGCTAGAGACCACAAGGTAGAAAGGAATATATATTAGAAATGTATGCATCACTTCCAATCTTGCCTCATGCTGGTGAGAGCATGATCAATTCCTGTAATTGAGTGACTAAAATCCTTGGTGTCTGTGGAGATTCTTGATTTTCTCGGAAATCAGGACTTTCAATGATTATTTACCATCTGGGAAATGATGTAAAAAGACAAATTTGAGAGAGGAGATAGTTAGTCCGCTTTCCCTAGTTTGTAGCCGAGAAAAGTGGGTCCCTGTTTAAAAAGTACTGAGGACTTTAGTAGTTTCTCCAGAATATTATTTTTTCATTTAAAAGTAATTTATTTTTATCGCTATTGCTCAGCAATTGGTCTTTTTAATGATTCTGCTTGAAGACTGGCCAATGCTTGTAATTTAGCTCCCAAACTCTGAGTCAATTCACCAGGGGTTCTTGATATCTTCACTGCCGTATCAAATTCATTTAATGCCTTTTCTATGTGCCCGGCTTGTACTAACAGTTGCGCGTATTGAATATAGATCATATCACATTCAGGATCAATTTTTTTCGCAGCTTCAAATAGCTCTTGAGATTGGCTGAAATCGTGTTGAGCAACCACCATGGCCTTATTAATATATGCCAAAGGATTTCCTGTTTTCTCAATTGCATTATCAAAACACTTCAACGCTTGCTTCCAGTTCATTTGGTCCAAAAATAACTCACCCAAGTAGAGGTCTATAGTACCATCATCAAACTCCTTCTTGGTTTTGATCATTTGGCGTAATGCTTCGTCTTTGTCACTTCGATATAAACATGTTGCTTTTTGAATTTTGGCGTATCTGTGAGCAGGATTGTTTTTTATAGATTGATCAAAGTCGCTTATAGCCTCATTAAACAAGTTGCTTAACAAAAACATTTGGCCTCTATGATAGTATGCATCAGCTTTTTCAATAGAATTGGAAGCTATTTCAATGCCCTTGTTTAATTCCGACATACCTAATTCACCATTTCCGCGCTCAATTGTAATGTTCCCCATCTTCAAGTAAGCATTGACATTAGGTTTAATGTCACAAGATTGTTCAAAATAAGAATAAGCAGAATCTAAATCATAGTAAAGAAAAGCGAATGTTCCTAGAAGATTCAATCTAACATGTTCGTCAGTGGATTCACTGATTTTTAATAGATCTTGATGAGCCTTTTCATATTTCCCCTCATCTATTAAGTCAAAAATTTTGCTAAGAGACTTGTCGGAAATTTCTTCTTGGAAGAAATAAGAGTCAAAATAGCTCTTAACAAATGTAGAACTTGGCAAACGACGTTCAAGTGGCATACTTTTTACCAACTCAATCATCCACTCATTCAGCGTATTTGAGTACTCCTGAGTATTATTAAGAATGGACAGGACCACAAGTTCTAAGATCGCCTCTTCAGTTCTATTCAGCTTGTGTAAACACAGAGCGCGGCGATATCTACCCTTTGTATACAATGGATCAAGAAGTAACGCATTTTCACAATCTTCCAAAGTTAGCTCATATTTTTGAAGCTGAAAATATGAAGCTGCTCTATTTCCGTAGTAAATGCTCTGTTCCTCCTGCTCAATGGCTTTTGTATATTGATCAACTGCAGTTGAATAGTCCTTTTCTTTATATGCTAGATTGCCTAGCGCTTTAAAATCGACCTTTTCCTTTGGTTTTCTGTTCAAATATAAATAAAGAACTGCTGCAGATCCAACTGCTATAGTTGTAGAAATAATGACAACCTTCCACTGCTGTTGCATTGTGAACTCCCTGAAGATTTTACTTCAAGAAAAATGATGCGCCATAAACAGTCCACTCTTCTTAATTGAGCGTCGAGTATTTACCTCTTTGGAAAATATACTAATGCACTAGTTTGGTCTTTCTTTTGACGCAGAAAAAGGGTATTGGAGGCCTTGACTCCGTAAAAGTCCTGATTTCCAAGAAGATCGAGAATTTCCAGAGAACCTGGCAATGCTAGTAAATCCGTTAGTGATTGCTCAAGCTTTCACTACCCTGAGGCGGGATTGAATAAGGATGCATACATTTGTATATATTCCTTGTGCCATATGGTCTCAATCTCCAAATGATAATTAATTCAAGTTTAGGTTTCTGAATTGGTTTTTTTAGAGTACTACACCTTGTACATGCATAATAAGTATTAAGATATCGCGTTGTTGCACATGTGGTAAGAACAATCACATACTAATTGTTAAATAAATGACTTAAAGCTTTATTTTTACCGTTGATCTCTTTTGAGGACGGGTTAAAAGACATCCAAATTTTCCATATTTGGGCCAGTTCCACAATGTTAAAGAATTTATGCTGCCACTATTAGTTATTCTTTAGATTTGACATGCTCAGGATTATATGCATTGATTCCATTTACAATTTGCAAAAAGGAAGAACAACGAGTATTTAAGGTATTTTAAAAATCTGGAAAATTCACGTGATATTGTACAAATACACACAGATTATCGATAGTTGATTTATTCTATAAAATTCGATAGCTTTTGGATCCAAATTTCTGCAAATAAGACTTCTTGTATTTTCCTTCACCATTTTAGCCTTTTCTTGTAGTAAATTAACTTCGAATCTCAACTAGGACGGTTCTTCCTGTTTATGTTACAAATTTATGAAGAGAAGAGGTTAATAGAATAAAGCATTTATGGTAATAAAACGAATTAACCATCTAGACGTTATTCTAACTGGAGTGTTCTATTTGAATAAAAATTCTTACTCGTATAAAAATATAATTCCTAGATGATTGCATATGAGTGTAGCAACCTTTAGTAAACTTCAGCTTGGTTTCCGCAAGCACTATCAATTGCTAGTTTTGGGGTGTTTGTCCATCCCTGACTTAAACGCAAATCTTACGAAATTGTCTCGGCATACTAACTGTTGCTTTAATTTCAATTCGACTTTTCTCTTGATTCAGGAAATGTTTTAGAGAGTCACTCTTTTACGAACATACGGGACACCAAATATAAAAACTAGACTAACTGGTTTTTAAAGGAGGTGTCCCATACGATCAAAATATAATAAGAATGATGATAGGACATCATTTTATTTAATAATTGTTGCTACTTTGTAACGGGCCTTTGCTCTCTCTGTTGGAACAGCTCGATTGTTTTCTTGAATATATCATTTATCGCGAATTTGTATGGATTTTTATATGATTTCATGACTTTTCTAATAGCTTAAATACTCGATATTCTTCATTTTCGCAAATGGTAAATGGAATAAATAGATGTTATCCTGAATATGTCAATTCTAAAGAAATAATAAACAGGTACAGCATACATTCATCAACACTGATAAGCTGGTCCAAACACGAAAATTCGATGCCATGTACAGTATGTGGCACTCTAAAGAAAACCAATTTGGAGAGCTATTCATGTACATAGTGTCGTTTGGAAGTGGACATGAACCACATGGCACCAAGGAACAAATTCGATGCCATGTACGAGGTATGGTACTTTAAAGAAAACTAATTTAGAAACCTTAACCTGTACAAATTGTCATTTGAAGATAGAGATTATATGGCTGCAAGGAACATATACTTGATGTATATGCATCCTTGTTCAATCCCGCCTCAGGGTAGTGAAAGCGTGAGCGATCACTGTAACGGAGATCTAGCATTGCTAGTTTCTCTGGAAATTCTCGATTTTCTCGGAAATCAGGACTTTTAACGAGGAGAAAACAACTGATAAATGAATCTCCTTAAAAGCGTGAAATAAAATTCTAATTAATTCATTGATTAAAACGGATTGTTGCTTGATGTTTAATTCAATTTATTTTGACATCATCATTTTCACAAACTCTTCATAATTGATTTGCCCATCGCCATCAATATCAGCTTCTCTGATCATCTCATCAACCTCTTCATCGGTAAGTTTTTCTCCTAAATTGGTCATAACATGTCGCAATTCAGCAGCACTAATAAAACCATTTCCATCCTTGTCAAATACTTTGAAAGCCTCTCGAATTTCCTCTTCACTGTCTTGATCTTTCATTTTACGAGCCATCATAGTCAAGAATTCAGGAAAATCAATAGTTCCGTTACCGTCAGAATCCACCTCGTTTATCATATCTTGCAATTCTGCCTCAGTTGGGTTCTGTCCCAGTGATCGCATGACAGTTCCTAGCTCTTTGCTAGTAATTGTTCCATCACCGTCTTTATCGAACAAAGAAAAGGCCTCTCTAAATTCTGCAATTTGATCTTCGGTCAATTTTTCTGCCATGTTTCAAAAATGTTGAAAAATTAGAAAATAAACAGTCCTCAGTTTTAACCATTCATAGTGATTACACGGACTCTATCGCTCAAATTTTCTCTCTTTCTAGATTTTCCAAGTATATAAAACTCGATAATCTTGTTTATCAAGAAGTGCAAACAGCTCCAAATGTCATCCTAAATATGTCAGATCTAAAGAATCGCTAACAGATAAACATAAAGGGCAGATAAACTTGACAGAGTTAATTTGTTTATTAAATATTCGGGAATAAACGCTAGCTAAAGCTTATCAAAACCCTCCTGGAACAACCGGCTGAGCACTATGGGTCTGTTTTGGTAAGTCTGGTTCTGGATATGCATATTGAGCTTGAGGGATTTCACCTTTTGGTGACAATTCCTCTTGCGATATTGGATGCTGAAAGTCATTATTAAAGTGGTGAGGATTGGAATACTGGGTACCATCGTATTGGTTATAACTAGATTGGCCTCCTCGCGGATACAATCTTTCTCTTTTTCTGCTGCTTCCACTTAAGCTGTTGGCCAACAACATAAACAACGGTAAGCTAAGCAGAATGAAAACAACACTTGCAACAATCCCTATAATATGGGTGGTTTTCTTTACCTCCCAGAGATTGCCTGCGAAAGTCGAACTTATTGCTGTCGAAAGACCTGGATAGTTCTGAGTCAATTGCTTTTGCTGCAGTCCCATTACGGTAAGAAAAACAATGTGGCATATGAATACGGCAAAAAGCAATAAATCGAAGCCTGCTAGAATAAACAGTACCGCCTTTCTATTGTTAGCACAAAGTGAAAAAGTTCCAAAAAGTCCAGCAATTAACCAAATAGCTCCAGTCACCCATTCTGCAATTACTAATTGATAGATTCCAAATAGTATAGATAGCAGAGTCGGGATAGCAATAAGAAATCTCAGAAAAGCAGCTGTCTTTTCTCCCATTTTGCGTCAAGGGTTTACACTTTAGACACGTTTTAGATAATTTTAAACCGTTGAACATGAACATTTAAAATATCAAAGAACAGTAAAATAGTTTTGCTATCGTGTCTTCTTGCCAACCTGGCCTTTCATTATTTCCAAGTAAACTTTGTCTTTGTAAATTTTCGAATTGGCCACCCTATGTACCATCGAATCAGCCTGGAAAATGTAGGCATTGCTACCTTTAGTCTTTTTTTCTTTTCGTGAAATAGTAAAATGGATGAAAATCAGAGTATGATAAAGTGCTGCCCAATGTTTGCAAAAACTTAGCGTGTCCTAACATGTTCATATTGATTCAAGGATGATATGAGCACATAACTTAGAAGGGTCTTACTGATGCAATATATATTTGGGACATGCTCTGTAAAAACTAGACTAGGGGTAAAAAGCGAGTGACGAGATTTACCCAGTTGAAGTTTTCACAGTAGTGTCCCATATTTCTTCACCTAGGCAAT
>JADGIF010000339.1:0-10628 GCA_018985225.1 Amoeboradix gromovi
CTCAAGTGTAGACAACTTGGAGAGATACCATTTGAGCATGTTCTTGCCTACATTATTTTGAAGTACCTGGATTGATATCTCTATGGTCTTGGTGACCGCATTGCTGACAATTGACGCAACGACTGAATCCTTTCATAACGCTTGCAGCTACTTCAAGTGTTGCACACATCATATTGTTTTTGAATGGTCGCAACTCTAATGAACTTTGAGTTCTTTTCATTTCGCAATTGCTCTAAGTCGTATATCTGCAAAGTGTTGATTGGTGACAAAATACCCGTGAAGAATTTCTCGAGTTTAGTTTAACAGAGGCAATTACATGGGAAAACATGAACTACTCTGAAGATCATGTAAAGATTGCTGTAAATAGCTTTCCATTATTCCATGTAAAGCGAGATGTAACTCTCATTAGATACATCAAGGATCCAAATGAAGAGGTTCAAATAGCAGCGTTTGAATCATTATTGGAACAACGTGCTAACAAGATTGGATCATTATCCAAACAACGTGTTAATATGGTTGAATCATTATTTGAAGAACGTAATTACGAGGTAGAAATAGAAACTCTTGGACAAATGGAAGATTTATATAGCGAAGCAATTGAGAACCCATGTGAAGCTGTTAAATTGCTTTGTGTGCAACACCGTGGAATATTTATTGAACACATTGAAGATCCAAGTGAAGATGTACAACGCGAAGCAGCACAGGAAGATGGATTATCTCTGGAATACATGGTGAAGCCTAGTCAAGACGTTCAAGATATTGGTATTTTGGATATTTTAGAATGCAATTATAAATCATTGCCTGGATTATTGAAAAAGAAGAATTATTCATTGAGTTCTAATGCATTGATTAAATTGGTAACTAGTGGACAAGATGATGACTTGGATAAGTTGAAATATTACGCTGGTGTAAAACAAGATATGGAAGCTTTGTTTAATAAATTGCAGGTTGTGGATTATATTGTGATGACAGATGAATAAATGAATTGAAACAATCATGTTTCTCCTTGAAACATGCATGTCAAACTTTCTGAAGACATTTGGGGTTACATTGTTAACATAATGATTCAAAGACGACAAGCACTTCAGTTAGTTCGTCTCAGTTCCTGTAGTAAGAAACTCAATACGATCGTGAACCTAAAAATATCAAAGAAAGCATTGGTAGCGATGCGCAAGAAATGTTTAATTTGCAGTGGTAAAACAATAATGACCAGTCCATTCAATGGTGATGAAAGAATGTGTCAATTATGTATAAAATCCAGAACAAGTGAAGTGGGATATCTTTTACAAAAACAAGTATTGGAAAAGTATCCGATTTCAAAAGTAAAACTACAAAGATTAGTTGATAGTGGAAAGGTAAAAGTTGTCTATTATCATCGTAAAAAATATTCATGTTATTTCCACGCTATTGCTGACTTGGATCGTGAAATCAATATCATGTTTACGTCACCTGAGGCGTATGATGATGCACGGCAAAAGAAAGAAAATGCTAAATTACGAGGTCAAATTGCCAGTGTTACTCGTGAGGCAAACAAAAGAAATAAAGTATTTGAACGCGAAAACGAACGTCAACGAGAAGTAGAAGACGCTTTACGTAAAAGAGGGTTAGAGCTGAGAAGTGATTCAACGCTTTGTAATGCATATATCGATGGACGTAGTCGATTTGATCTGGATGAAATTGTTGAAATGATGGTTGAAGCACATATTCTTTGGCAACATACGAGCTATAATGGGCGCGATGATTTTGAGATGCGAGATCAATTTCTGAATAGGTTCTATAATGCAAAGGAATCTTGTCGTGTCCCAGTTAGTTGTACCTGTGGTTATGACTATAAATTAAAGTGAATCAGTTTATTAAATTGGATGAAATTACTTTCATTACACGCGTTGCGTCTCGTTTGTTGCCCGGATACCCGATAATTTTAGAACCATCTAACTGAAACAATAAATTTATTATTTTGTAGTAGTAGTTGTAACAGAAAGTGAACTGGATGCACCAGACAATGATAAAATACTACTTGTTCCTGAAAGAGTGACATTACCTACAACACCAAGGGTTGTTACTATGGTTGCTGCTCCAGACATGGTAACCAGTCCAGTTAACGTTGATGTACCAGTACCAGTAAAAAGAAGTCCTATGATGTTGAGAGTTGTTTATTTTTTGTCTTTTTCACTTTCACGCCAGCGGGTTGTTTAGGACAAATTTGTTTTAAGAATTGAAGCTATTTATTTGTTGCCATTGTATTCGTTTGCGATCTCCTCTGCTCGTTTGATTAGCTTCTCGGGAATTTTTGCTAACCTCGCGACTTCAAACCCACAGCTTCTCGGACATTCCCCATCCACCAACTTGTATAAAAACATTATCTCCGGTTCCAATCTGTAGTCCATGTACATCTTCATCCCATCTATTCCCATCTTGAAATGCGTCGCAAACATTGTAATACAATTTATTTTCTGCAGATGCCTACATACCGCATATGCCAGTGCATACCCGTCTATTGAGCTTGTGCCTCTTCCAAACTCATCCATTATAATCAAACTATTGCTGGTAGCATTGTTCAATATTCTACTTGTTTCCATCAGTTCTACCATGAATGTACTTTGCCCTATTGCCATATCATCCCTGGCTCCTACTCTTGTATATATCTGGTCTACTATGATCCCACTGTACTCTCTACTACTTGTATTCATCCCTATTTGTGCCATAATTACAGTTATAGCCACTTGTCTCAACAAAGTACTCTTACCGCCCATATTTGGACCAGTTAGTATAAACATGTTGTTTCTCATTATCACATCATTTGGTATGAAATCGTTCAACACTGGATGCGTGCATTCTTTTATCTCCAATGAAACTTCTTGTGATTGATCTCTAAAAGACGGTGTACAATTTAATTTCATACTATTCCTGGTAATATTGAAGCTATTTAAACAGTCTAGTACACTAATAAATTCACTCCATAACAGTATTTCCTTGTTATATTCCAATAATTCATTAAATATCAAGCCCTGGACATTAAGCAAACATTGCTGCTTGTTTGTCAGTAAAGTCTTCATTTCTGATGATTTACTAGATGTATATTCATTGGTATATCTTACAACTTTGGCCGTCTTGCTGTATTCCACCCAATTGTCTTCACTATTTGAGTTGGGTTTCGAGTTTTTGGTCACCTCTACAATGAAATAATCTTGGTTGTTATTGATATAAACTGCATTAAATTTCAAGGTATTTATGTATTCGTCCATCTCATCATTCAAGCTGTCGATTTTGTCATTGATTTCATCCAGTTCTGCGCTAAATCCAGTCGATGGGATAAATACATTGTTAGCGCTTGCAGCCTCGAAATCAATTATATCATGTATCTTGTTAACCATGACGGCAGTGTCAGCCAACCTGTCAACATATTGACTGATCAAAGTGCTTCTATATTGCATGGACTGCAGTTCTAGCAAGTCCCATTTCTCCATCATTTCGACTAGCGACATAAATTGACTAGGTGTGGCTATATTAGCGTGGCATTTCATTAGTATTCTTTGTATGTCTATTTTAGTGTTAATGTATTTAGAGAACAACTTATTATCGTTAAGATCTAGTACACCCAACTGCCTCTGTTTTATTGCACTTACATCCATCAAAGGATGGATCAGCCATTCCCTTAGTAGCCTACATCCCATTGGTGTTACACAATGATTTATGTAATTAAACAATGAATACTGTTGTTCCTGTTTGCTATTTCCAAACAACTCCAGGTGGTTTATAGTGGTAGTGTCTAATGTGAATTGAGTGTTATTCTGGTTATCAAGAAGTGAAATACTTAAAATCCGATTTATTTTGTGAAACAAGTTGCAGAATATTAAATGAGAAAAACAGGCTGAAATGGATTTAGATATTAGATCTGATACTAGAGACTCCCCTAGACCCAGAGTAGTAGAGTGATGTTTTATATTGCTCTCTAGTTGTACATGCAGATGGTTTAACTCACTAATGTCCATTAAATGGATTAGAGCTTCATGACAGGTAAAATACTCATTGTTGTAAGCTATATCAATAATAGAGCTGGAGCCAGTTATATATGTTTTAATGCTAGAATCTACAGAGGAGGATAGATAGACCTCTTTGACATTTGACAGATTGAAAGATGGAGGTGCAGTATTATCAATTATGGTAGTTTGTAGATGACCTGAGTGTATATTGAACACACAGATAGATATCCACTTATCTATTTGGTGTATTGTCATCAATAGACTGCCAAAAACATCAGAATCTAACTCAAATAAAGTGGACTTAGTGTATACTTGAGAAACCACCCTGTTTTTTAGTTTAGCAGTAGTGTCTTGTTGATCAACCTTGGCAATTGATAACCCTTGAGATGTAAATTTAATGGCCCACTGATTAAATGAATAAACTGGAACACCGCACATTCTCATCATGCTAGATCGGTTAGCAATTGTCATCCCAAACAGTGAATGTGCAATATCTGCGTCGTTGCTGTATAGTTCATAGAACTTGCCTTTTTGAAAGAATAAAATGATGTTAAACATCTGCTTCTTTATAGTCCAGTATTGCTGCTCCATTGCTGTTAACTTGCTAAAGTCATTAGCAGGAATATGTAGCGTAGTATTGTCATAGTCTGGATGTGTTTTTGCGCGTAGCTCAGCATCTAATGGACTAGTTAGCCAATTCCATTCTTTTGACGATTTCTTGTTTTTAGATTGCGGTGTGCTTCCGTTTCTCTTTAATGGGGAAGACATAATTGTAGATGAGTTCAAATTAGATTCCAGTCGAGTAGAAGGACCCGCAGATGATAATGAGAGTTGACTAGCAGTAGATCTGGTGATTGAATTAGTAATAGGAGTCTTTGGTGTTTTCGCACTTGCAGCCTTTGGATTTGGTGTGCTTGGAGTTGTCTTTTTGGAAAAGAACCCTAAAAGTGACGACTGATGTTGCTGAGTCATACTCTGGGGTTGTCAAGAAAATTAAAGAGAATAATATTTGATTTCAAATAAATAAGATAAGCTCCATAAGTTATTTATAAAGATTTAATAAATTCATTGAATTCACGGAATAATGATTATTGCTGTGAAATAAATCTCATTGATGATGAAGACATGGAAAGTTGCACCAGATAATGTGAATGCTTGTTTAAAATGGTGTCAAATCAATAGAACTTATTGCTGAAAACTAAAGGGCGTATGGAACATAAGTTTAGAATCGAACAAAAGAGTTCGAATTAACCAAAGATGTACGTAAAGGGATCTGAACTTGGATTCGCCAAGTGTTTTATAATAAGCGATTGAAAGGATTATACGCTGCCTTGTTTACAGAATAATCAGGTTTTGTACTGCTGAACTTGCTAATCTCAAAATAAATAATATTTACTTCATTAAATCAGATATAATGTTTTTGTTCTTCAATGCGTCATATTTCATATCTACCTTGTCCTCTTCCCTTTTCAAGTACTGTTCGTATCTGTATATTTGATTAACATTTATATTATTCAAAACTTTATTCCCATATTCTATATATTGGTAGTACTTACTCAGATTTGATATGTTATTAAAATGGCTATCAATCTGTTCGTTTTTCTCACTCGATTCCGTGTCCAGCTTATCCCATTTGATGTTATCCATCCAATTCATTTCAAGGGGTATAACTATACTTTAGTCTCAAAATCAAGATCAACTTATTCTAGACTTAAACCACGCAATCGCATCCATTCCTCAGTCCTTATGTAGGGTTTATACAGGTTATTGAATTTAAACAGCAAGAGATAATATTTAACGTTGTTACAAGTGCTGTGGTATCTACTAGAGGTTTTGTTTAACCTTTTATTCAGTTCTTCTGAGAGAACATTTCCATAGGTAGTTTTGTATTCTGTCTCCTTTTCTAGCAAATCCAAATGCCCAGAATTAGATTTCAGCCATTTTGGCACCTGTCTTCCTTCACATTTACATTTGTAAATTATGTCCAATTCTTCAGTTAATTCGTGCTCTATAATATGTTGTACTACATTAAACCCGTTTAATGCTGCAGTTATACATCTAGTATCTAGCTTTTTATTTGAAATTATAAAATTTAGCAAATCAAACTTGGAAGTCAAACTGACGACATCGTTCCATTTTTTATATCCAAACAGCCTCAAGCATTTGTTTACCTGAAGCTGGTTTAGCTTAAGTGGTAAAGTGGGTAGGCCACCAGTAGTTTCCATGATTTCACAATCGATTCTACAATAGTCAACTTCGTCTTTGACTAGCAATAATCGAGAGCTTTGATCGTTTAGATCAGAATTTAATGTCTTTTGTTGTATATTTCTTATCCTAGAACTCTCACACGGTGTTAAAATTTTACAGGACTCAGACAGGATCCTGAGGGTATTAAGTGGCAAATCGTTCTCTACCAGATTTCTTGAAGAACCATTACCTTTGCATTTCCGTGTGTCTTTTATGAGCACATTGTTGATGGAATTACCATGCATGCTAGTTAATACATTTGTAGAAGCACTGACGGTGATTTTAGAGGATTCCGTAGCTTCAAAATTATCAAAAGCGCCCGGCTTTGTGTTTTTACGTGCTGTAAAAGAAACACAAGAGTTAACTTCAACAGTGTCCAATTGCGGCAAACTGTGGGAAGAAGAGCAATCAGGACGGTACCCATTATAGGCGGAATCTAAAAGTGCAGGAGATACTATTTCATCATCGTTATAAATGAGACTAATAGTAACGCGATTATCGATAAGACTATCAATAAAATTAAGATCATCCTTAGCCACTTCTATAAAAGAATTGGAATCAGAACTATTTGAAGAAATGCTGCTTGATTTTAGATCCAGCGTGTTAGGCTGGCTTCTAAATAGGTTATGATAACCATGATTAAAGTTAAAATCACTAATAGGAGAATATCTGGCTGTCTCCACAGTACTGCTTATGTTCTTGTTTTTTGCAGAAGCTTTATTTCTGGTGTCTTTTCTGTAATTAATGGGATATGAAGTTAGTCTTTGACGTTTTGGTGCTCGGTCCATGTTAAAGGGGGTTGTAACAAAGCTCAGAGCTGAAATTAAGGTGGTTATGCGACATACTGGGGAATGTCACAATTCAAATCAGAGAAAATTCCCCGAGAGAGTCTCATTACGGTAGTCCATTCAAGCTGCATGAAGATACCTTTTCTCTTATGTTAGTCAAATAACTAGGTACAGCACTTCGTTTGTTGATAAAAACGTTGATATCCAGATTAAGACTTTAGTAAAGTTTTGAAAGGTCCGAAGTCGCTGATAATATCTCTAGTGCCTACTTTCATGATTCTTTCAGTCACCCCGTTCAGCTGTGAGACCAGTTCAACCAATACTAATATGATATAAACACAAGTATGTAAAAACCTTGTACTATGTTACACAAATACTGTAAACTTCAATGCAAAGAAGATCATCACCAGCTCCATCAAGCTTCATTAATGAAATATTTCCAGACTTTTCATCGTCCAAAAAGGCCAATTTACTTTGGTAATGGTAGTTACAAGCAAGCATAAAGTGCAGTTGCAGTATCCCAAAAAATGAATTAGTGTGGGGACCAGCCAGATAAAAGTTTATTTCGCTTATTCGTGTGTTCAGAAAATCCAAATAGACCTTAAAATCCTATGCATATCACGGAAAAACTAAGAAAATTCAACGATCTTGTAGGTGTTTAAGCTTACACCAGTGTGCCCCACAGTGCCGCAATAATAACTAGAGATACAGAAGAATGCTATAACAATCTTCAAGCCGTAGAAATTCCATTAAGTAATAGTGAAATAGTTAACTAGCAAAGAAGAATAGTTGAAAAAGTGTTGCGGCCTACAAGATATGTGATAAAACATGACGCTTTTTACTCAAGTTGGCTATTTTTTGGACACCAATTTAAAAAGTATTTGCGTTTCTTGTAATGTATGTCGATATTGGTTAAGAGTAGTATATTTTAGACTAGTTACTACGATGAGTATACAACCCAACGACTCAATGCGTCTTTAAATCTCTTTCAAAGGTAACAGATACGAGCAGATCATATCCTGACATCTCTGATTTGAAATACTGCAATACGCAAGTAATACCCTTAACCCCTAACTATAAAATTTATAGGACATGGATCAGATTAAGCCTCACAGAAGGTCCCAATTTCCCAAAAAACCAAGTGTTTCCACCAAAATGCAGCTGATCTGTTGTTGACCGCGCGTTCACTATCCTGAGATGAATTGAATGCGGTTCCATAAATTCAACCCCTCGTTAAAAGTCCAGATTTCCGAGAAAATCGAGAATTTCCACAGAGAAACTAGCAATGCTAGATGCTCCGTTACAGTGATTGCTCACGCTTTCACCACCCCGAGGCGGGATTGAATAGGGATGCAGATACTTGATTTATATGTTGCTTGCTGCCATATGGTCTCTATCTATCTTCAAATGACACTGTGTACAGGTTCAAGTTTCTAAATTAGTGTTCTTTAGAGTACCACACATTGTACATGGCATCGAATTTCCGTATTTGGACCAGCTTATCAGTCTGAGACGAATGTATGCTGTACCTACTAGTTAATTCTTTAGATTTAATTTACCACTTGTGAAAAGGAAGAATATCTAGTATTTAAGCTATTAGAAAAGTCATGAAATTATATAAAAATGCATACAAACTCGCGATAAATGTTTTATTCAAGATAACAATCGAGCTGCCAGTGGCCTTAATCTTATTTTAATAAAAGCAATCCAATCAGCAAGATCTTAATTAATTCCAAGCATGGAACAAAATCACGATAAATGCATGAAATATGAATTTACTTTGAACGATCCATTAAACAGTTCCTTAATCCCGATATCCTTTAGATATAATGGTAGATATTATATTACAGCTGCGTGTCTATTGGTTTATACATTTAAAAATCATTCCTACACTTATTTACGACCTGGTTCATTTACTAGGATGCATCGCAGTTTATCGATGCTCTGTTCACTTTGAGACTTACCATGTCAAGCTATAGCTCAGCAGTTTACCATACCGATTTTCCGAATTCCTTTCATCTGAACCGTAAAATCCCATAACATCTATAGCACTCAGAGTATTGCAATCCCGTTGAACAGCAAGCATCAGTTTAAGTTGGTAACAATTCAGACTTACTTCAGTATTAATTCAAGTTGATTTGTAGTAAAATCTTAGATTTATTGAAGTTAAATCGGCCTTGATGGTCGTTTGGGTTCTGGTGATCTTGGATTATCACGGAGTTGGTTCGCTGGTCCCTCTAGTGCTACTGGTGCTCTTCGCGTAGGAGATAAAATTTCAGCTGGTGCAACTCTCTTACTAAAAAATCGATTTCTGACCCTACCGAAAAAGTCGGAAACCTTGTAATATCCTTTTAGACCATAGAAGATTAGTTTTGTTCCATATTTTCCCTTGCTTTCATTTTTAACTTTTACCACATATGCATCAAGCTCGGCTTTCACACTCAATTCCGCTGGTGACAATTTTCTTTCAGCCGCTTTCTCCGCCAATTCCTTAGATAGACTCTTCATCTCCTTTTCAAGAATAATAGAAGAATCAAATATGCTTCTGAGACTATTTGTTTTAAATTCAGCACCTTCAATTCTCAATTCCTTTTTAATATTCTCGAATTTTACAAATAGTGTAATCGATTTTCTTGCACCAGTTACAAGTTCCTTCAGAGAATCAAATTCAGGCATTACTTCATATCCACTTATCAATCTGTTATAGTTATCGGGATTTCTGACACTCATGTCGGCCATCTTATAAACCAGGTCATGATATTTAGTAAATGCATTATTACCTTTCGCTTCAAATACCTCTGTCAACTGCTCCAAAACCAAAAAGAACTGTATGCGTTCCTTCTTGCATTGGCATTGCCATTATTAATTGGATAAAGTAGATTGCTCTCATTGTATAATAGTCATGTTCTTGCTTTTAAACTACAAATAGGTTTAGCAGGACTCCTTAGGACAGCTTTATTAGTGCAAGCATTTCATGTCAGAAAAATTACTGCGATATTATGGTAATAGACCTGACTACAGAACTAGCTCCTGTTAGCTTGAAAATCAAGAGATTGATGAGACTGTGACTATGAAGCCAATTTTTAGTATTTTGGATGCATCTGCAAACATAAGGGACATCAATTCGGATATTGCAGATGAGTTTAATGAATACTAAAAGACTTGGAATACATAAATTAGCACAAATTATTTCGGATATATCTCAAGGTCTTTGCTGAAGATCAGCCATGAAGATTGCAGTTGGTAGAAATAGCAGCAAGCGGGGATTGTGAGCTCTAGCTGCGCCTGCTTGCTTTTATTAATATAACTCGTAATTGCTTGATTACAAATGTTTGCGGAGTCTACAAGTTCATCTGCCGGAAATCATAAATCCTTGATCGTTAAAAGATGCATGTAGATTAGAAAAGAGCCAATGTTGATATGCGCCATATTTCTACCTGGTAACCCATTGGGACATGCTCTGTAAAAACTAGACTAGGGGTAAAAAACGGGTGACGAGATTTACCCAGTTGAAATTTTCACAGCAGTGTCCCATATTTCTTCACCTAGGCAATAGGCGAAACTACTTTATCAGTGATCCTTTGTTGCCAGCCTGGTCTCTCACCATTCG